>CAMZMU010000054.1:47266595-47472085 GCA_947311845.1 Poa pratensis
TGAATCTGATGCTGTTTTTAGCAAAGTCTCTTTTTCTGGCTATTTTTGCAGGAAATAAAATCGGGGAAAAATACCCACGTCATTTTCTATGGAAAAGGAGGACAACGTGCAAAGGATGGACACGAGGGAGCATCGGAGGCCCAAAAGAGGGGGCCCCACGCGGCCACAGTACCAGGCCGCGTGGCCCACCCCGTTTGGCCCCCGGGCCGCCTCGCCTCCGTCTTCGACGTACCCCTTCATATAGTGGAAAAACTGCGTGCCCTAAGGAGGAGGGGAGTTTTTGCGAAACAGAACGCCGCCGCCACCATCACGATCTTCGTTTCGGGGACAGATTGATCCAGGATTTCTCCTCCGGTGGAGGGATCCGGAGGCCGTCTTCACCGCCTTCATCACCGCCTTCATCTCCATCGACCAGCCCCTTCACCATCACCATGTGTGAGTAGTCCGCTGTAGGCATGTGAGATGGATGGGGATGGATGAGATTGATCATGTAATGCTACCCGTTGTTCGGATTTAGGGTTTTATCTTGAGAATACTTTGTATTGTGTTGATGCACTCTTGCTATGTTTAATGCTTGCTACTAGGGCCCGATGGCATGATTTCAGTACTGAACTTATATTGCCCCATCATATATTTGAGTTTGGTATTTATCTGCAAAGTGTATCACCTGCTATTATGTTAAACTGCGAACCCTAAACGTGACATATAGGGAAAACAAGGGGGAGATATTTTAGTTTGAGGATTCATGTGTTCATGAAGTGTTAATGCATTGTTCCGGTCTATTCGAAAGGGTAGACCTTAATTACCTGTAGTTCCAAGTTGCAGGAGCGACACGTGGTGGCCACTCGATTGTTCTCCGCATGTGCATGGACGCGCGTACAGCAGTCACGCACGCGCATGCAATTTCTCTTTCCCTTTGTTTTCTCGAGAGTAAACTTCCCTTTGTTTCCGTGTACGTGTGTGGCTGGAGGTACAGTACGCGCATGCATTTTTCCTCTTGTTTTTCATTTCGTTTTTTTCCGTCCAACACCTATTACAGTATCTAGTGTGCAATAAAATTGGACCAGAAATATTTCGACGAAGTATTTCTTTTAACGTGTGCTACGGGCTGCGCTCTGGCAAGGCCTTCGGCGCATCTATTATTAATAAAGATAATTGAGCGGTTGCATTGGTCGTTGTCCCTAATATTTCGTCCGATGCATTTGTCGTATCTTGTGTTGTGGGTTGCGCCCAATTTAAAAGGCAGTACATCGGTGTACCGGAAGGCCGAGCAATACATACGCTCAAGGCAGGCATTCGAAGACAGTACATCGTGTATCGATAGGCAGTGCAATACAATCGCTAAGGGCAGGACATTTGAAGGCAGTGCATTCTAAGGCATACATCGGTGCAGCGGAAGGCGGTGCAATAGAGGCGCTCAGGGGCAGGACATTTGAAGGCAATGCATTCTAAGGCAGTACATCGATACAGCGAAAGGCAGTGCAATAGATGCGCTCAGGGGCAGGACATTTGAAGGCAGTGCATTCTACGGCAGTACATCGGTACAGCGGAAGACAGTGCAATAGAGGCGCTCAGGGGCAGGACATTTGAATGCAGAACATCGATGCACCGGAAGACAGAGCATATACACGCTCAAGGCAGGGCATCCGATGGCATGCATCGGTTGCACCGGAATGCAGTGCAAATACAGGCGCTCAAGGCAAGACGCCGGAAGCCAAATCTACTGCAAGCAGTGCAACCAAAAACAGTGCAAAATAATCATTGCACAGGAAACCGCAAACAGTGCAACCTATGTACCGCAGGCAGTGTAAAAAAAATGTATCGAAATATATCAAGATGTGATCTAGTTTTAAGATCTCGAGCGACTAACTCATTCCTGAAAACGGTTCGTGATTTCGAAAATCAGTTCGCAAGATAATTTGTTTTTCTCGTTTGAATCAAAAAAGAAAACTGACCTGCTACCATGCCGTTCGTTACGGAAGAGAGAGAAAACAGCATGCAGGAGCTACGTAAGAAAAGCGTAGGAAAAGGAATCAGCCACCTGCGAGAGATTCCTGACCGACACGTGGTGTGCAGAGAGCCAAGCATGAGAGAGGGGATGCGCCAGACTGCTCCACGTGCTGCCGTGACGCGACCCTGAAGTGTGCTTCCGGGAAGGCCGCGCTTTTTCTAACATTTTCCCCTACATATATCGGAGTTAGAGATAGGTCCCATTGTTATTTGTTTCTTATTATATGATCAATCTCATTCTTGCAACACCCCGCTATCCCTCATGCCTACGTTTTAAATCTCTGAGTTACACACTTTCACTTTTCCGGTCAAAATTGGGAAACACTTGTTCACTGCTACTGTTCTGCTTGTTACTTGAATCATGCTACTGCTATCACTATTACTGCTGCAAGTTATTGATAACAGGTGTGGTTGAGAGTGACGCTTCAATTGCCAAGGTCTTATTGATATTCTTGTGTTCCATCGAGTCGAACTATAAATTTGGTAATACTTCCCAACGAAGACTTCAGCGATCCCCTATACTTGTGGGTATCACTCGTTTCTCTCCGGTCCAAGTCTTCTACTTCCGCTGCTTCAGCTGGATCGGAGCCGGAGGTCGTCATCTTCTCCGTACGTGTGTAAGCTCTACGAGGTGCACACGTGTGGCACAGAAGTACGTCTTCTTCCACTACACGACCTTGAGGTCGGCATTGTCGGCTTCATCAACAACGCTTGTGCGTGAGCGTAATCCCCGTTTTCGGTCTCAAGGGTATGTACACGATCTCCCGTTACGTATAAAATCTGCATAGTAATAGAGCTTGGCTAGTTTATGGTTATCGTTGCTAGGAATTTTTTTGTTTTCTGCCTACGATTCCCTTCTGTGGTATCAGAGCCGGTCTATGCGTAGATATAGCTGTACGGTTAGAACACATGTTGAATGTGGACATCGATTCTATAATTGTTTACCCTCTCGCGTGTACTTGTTCATATCGCGGTATTGTTCGATGAAGCGGCTCGGACGACTTTACGCGTACTCTTACGCGAGACTAGGTTCCGCAACTGACATATGGCTTGTACCATATATGCGGCTGGCGGGTGTCTGTCTCTCTTACATAGTTGATATTGCATTTACAATGGAGGGCCCTGAAAGGGGTGTAATAAGACAATTATTTAATCGATGTTGTGGTGTATGTTCGTAGGTAAGAACGTTCTTTCACGAAAGACCTAGCAGCCACGTAAAACATGCAAAGATAAAGTAGAAAGCGTCTAACTTTATTTTGCAGGGGCAATATGATATGGTCACGGTAAGTTTTATGATTTTTTTATAAACTGTCGGCGCAAAGGAGACCAATTGGCGCAAGGACCATATCATGTCACATCACATTTGATGTTATGTTATTGTGTGCATCTTATATTGTGTGCATATATATGTTATATATTAGTTACACGGCGGTAGTAATATAAGATGATCCCTCCAAATACCATATAGTGTCTCCCTTGTGGCGTGCACCACTGAAAGTTCTCCGATACGAGGCAGGCCATGACGATCGGGTGTCAGACGTATCTGCGTTCGCATACCGTATTTTGGCGA
Organism: Poa pratensis; assembly: GCA_947311845.1. Taxonomy (NCBI): domain Eukaryota; kingdom Viridiplantae; phylum Streptophyta; class Magnoliopsida; order Poales; family Poaceae; genus Poa; species Poa pratensis. The sequence continues at coordinate 47,270,176 of CAMZMU010000054.1, forward strand.
GCCTAGCATGTACAGACATGGCCTCGAGGAACACAGTGACTGAAAGGTTAGCATGAGTCATAGATGTTGTGATTGACAAACGATGTCTACCTTTGAAGTTATGCTAATCGCCGTGACGATCGGGGATAGTGTATCGGACGAGATCGTGTAATCACTAAAACGATGCGAGGGATGTTCGTTTTGAGGGGAGTTTTGGTAGTTTTATTTTATTAAAACTTGAACCCTATTTTATTATGAACAAAGTCTTTATGTTTTGCAAAACCTTTGTAGATAATAACATGTTCGATAGACCTTTTAAACTTTAGGGCGCGTCCCTGTGATTAAGAAACTTAAAATGGTTGGGTCCAAACTTCATAGTTTTATACCGTAGCTTGAGATACTCCTTTTCAAACATTTAGCTCTATATGATACAATAACCCGTTAGAGATAGAACCCGGAGATTCCGCTAACAAAGAATAATTTGGATTATCAAGTTTGGTGCGGATAATTTCATCATAGTCCAGTGTATGCTATGATCTCTCCCATAGAGAATAAATTGTGGGGCGTGTTGACAGATCGCGAACATTTGGAATGGTCGCTGAGACTGATGATCTGTATCCACCGTAAATCAGGTTTCTTCTCAACCAAGATGGAAGAGAACACTCACATTAAAGGAGCATGTTGTAACAGCCCGAGGTTGTGAACCTCAAAAACCTGTATAAAAATTTCACTTTTGCTTCATACATGCCTCATTGCATCATAGCATCCTTGTTACATTGCTAAACAACACACACGAAATGGGTTTGGCAACATGGAGGAACACAATGTTGAACCTGTTTCAACAAAATCTCCAAACAAAGAAGACACTCAAGGTTGCAAAACAAAAGTACTTGGACATCCATATTTGTCAAGGAAGTTCCAAGAGTTCACAATATTATTTTTGCACTTGCACCAAATTGTTAACTAGCAACATTTGGAAATTTAGGAAAATTGCCTAAATAAAACACTATGAACAAATGTTGTCAAAACTAATTTATTTTACAATGCCAGTTTTTGTGGTGCCTCTAATGGTGTGGGGAGCCTCCCCAAATTTTCTCACAATTTTTGGAAGTGCTAAAATGCCTCATTTAATTCAAAACATGTGCTGGTTTTAATTTTAAAACAGAAAAGGACCTATTTGTAATTCCAGGAGGACCTATCGGTGGTGGTCAAAAGTTGTGCAGGGGGTTTTTCAGGAAAACGCCGTCTCTCTCTCTCCCCTGTAGCGACGCGCAACGTCGCGCTGCCGCCGGACCCGCTCGCCGTCGAGCTCGCCATGGCCGCGCCCGGGCCCCCTCCGCCCCCACCGCAGGACGACAAGCATCCCCGGGCCCCTGCTCCCCATTCCTCCCCATGCTCCTCCGCCTCGCTTGCCCATCTCTTCCCCACGAGAGCGCCATGGCCGCCGCCACCGCCGTGCTCGTTGCCGCCGATTGAAGACTTCCCAGGTAAATCGAAGAACGCCACCCGCTTCGCCGCGTCCAGAGCTCCATCTCCGCCCGAGGAATCGAGCTGGGAAGAGCTAAATCGCCGCCGCCGTCCCACTTCGTCTCCGACCACCGCCGCGTCTCCGCCGCTCGAATACGGCGCCGTCGAGCCACGCCCCGCTTCCCCGACCTCGTCACTGTGCTCGTGGTGAGCACCTCCTCCTCGCTGACCCCGTCCCCTTCCCTCTCCGCGCTAGCGCGCGTTCCCCGTAGCCGTGCGTTCGCCGTCGACGTAGCACGCACCATCGCGTTGACGAACCGGTGGAGAACCCGGTTTTCTCTGGATGCTATTCCGGATTAGCGAATGAGCTACTGGACCGTTACGCCTCAGCCCGGTCCATGACCGGAATTGGGCCGGAATTATTTCCGGACTGATTTTCTCCCGGTACAGAACTCGGAAAATTCCGGGCTGGCATCCGGAATTCAATACTGATGTTTAAGTTTCTATTTCCTTTTCACCCATCTATCTCTAAGATATAAATTATATATTGTTGCTAGTTAAATCATCAAAAGATCATATCCAAACGGGAAATGTATAAAAATAATAATTTTTATCGGTGTATCCGAAAAATGCATGTAATACACCAAAATGCCCAGAAAATTGTGATTAAAACTTTAAAATAAATATCACGCATATTTGATCACATTTGAAATATGGTGCTTCTAGTAATATGAAAATCATAAGTTTAAAGGAGGAACTTATAAAATTAATAACTTTTTACCGGGACCTCCGAAAAATGTGTTCCTTATGTCAAAATGCTCAGAAAAACATGAGTGATCCAGAATCATCATCATCATGCATCATTGACCACAATTACAATAATGTGCTCTAGTAGTAATGATAATCATTAAGTTTATATGGGGTTTCTTCCAAATTATGCAATAAATATAACGGGGACCCATTTAACTTGTTGGTCATGTTCAAAGCTTCTAGGGTGCATTTAAAATGTCATATCATCATCCTTGTATGCATTGCACATTGCCATGTGTTGATTGTCTTCCGGTGTTGTTTGTGCATCGGTAGATCAAGGAGGTGAAGTGCCACCCCCGTCTGTGACGATCCGTACTACCAGCCGTATCAACAAGGCAAGCGTAATCCCCCCTCTGAGCATATCTTATCCTATGTTTCCGCAAATATTTTCTCCACTATAATATTGCATGCGGTTCTAAATGTCAATTTGTGGATTAGAGTATCCTATAGTTGCATTAAGTTTCCGATGCCAATACCTGTTTCCCTCCTATTATCCATAGGTTTGTGTTGTTGGCCGAGATACTTATAAATGCTATGTGATGCTTAGCCATGCTAGTTTATGCATAGCTGTACGATGGAGATATGTGTTGTTGGAAACAGGTGAAATGTGAGTGATGGTGGAGAAATGTGGTGACAGGTGATAAGATGCTAAAAGGTGGGGATGAGAGGCCACTGTGGTTGTGGTGCTTTGTCTCGTTCTCGCCGCCTAGGTGCGAGTTCTTTACCTCCCGAACCAAGACTGAGCGTGCAACCATGCGTGAGGCCTATGCATTGCAGGAACCCTCATAGACTAAATAACTCGAGCGGGGCTAGCCAGGGTCCTCTAGTTCGGGCTTCCATTTGCGCGTGCGTGATGATGGTGGTATGAACTGGATGAGGATGGTGGTGTTAGGAAAATGAGTGGCTGTGGGGCGGGGTGTTGTGATCCTGGCAGTCCTACCGCCACTGATGATCCTGGAAAGTCCTTAACGAGGGAGAAGTCGACACCGCTCCCACCCAGCCGGCTTTCCAAGGAAGAGAGCTAATGCGCAGGTAATGGGCCGGACGGTACGCGTGGCAAACATTGTACACCCCTGCAGGGTTAAATCTTTTCGAAAAGCCGTGTCCACGGTTAAGGACAACTTGGGAAAGGACGATAAGATCATAGAATAACTTTAACGGAATGATTAAAAACTGGGTACTAGAGGTACCACTCAAGATTGTAAGGTGAGCTTCCTCGAGGGTGATTCGGGGAGGTGCCTTTGATGAACAGGTACAGTGGTTGATGATGTTGATGTTGAGAAGGTGATGAAAGAAAGAGTACTTCTTACCTCTTTTGAAAATACTCTGAATAGTCGATGCCTTGAGTTATGTTTTCATAAATAAAATCAGCTTTATGCAAAACAGCCATAAACTTTGAAAGCCTCATCGAGCTAAAGCTCTATATAATCTTGCGAGTTCGTCGAACTCAACGTCGTTTGTTTTGTTTCAGAGGAGGACTTCACCGACCTCGAAGGTGGGTTCTTTGTGGACGTCGACGAGTAGTCTGGGGTTCCCAGGTGGCAGCTTGGGACATCCCGGAACAGCTGGCGCTGTGATGTTTATCTGTAGGCCTCTTAGGCCATATTGGATCTTGTTGTTTAGAACAACCTAATTTGCTTCCGCTTGTTGTAATGTTGGGTCTGTGACCTCTGGTTGTCATTTGCTATCTTTCTCTATTATAAGAGTTGAACTATATGATTTGTGTCGTAGAGTCTGTGATGTGCCAGTTGTTCCACAAGTCTTGATCTCTCTATTATGCATTGAGGGTTGTGCCTGTGTTAAGGCATCAATCGGGGTGTTGCGTTGCCGATGATCCATTCCGAGCAACGCCTGCCAAAGGTTTTGGCCGGGGATTGGTAAACCCGTAACCTCCGGTTGTATCGCTTAACCGGTGACACACAGCATCACTGTATAACAGTCAGGTCAGGGCGCCACAAGTTGGTATCAGAGCAGTACTGCCTGTAGGAAACCCTTCTACTGGTCGATGTTGAGTCTAGTGTTTGTGAAAATATTTTAACCTAAAAATGAGTTGTGAAAACCATCTTAGGATTCTTTTTACTCCTTATCTGGTTACCCTCTAATCTCGGAGCAATCTTACCTCGATTTGAGTTAAAGGTTTTACTTCTCACCTGTTACTTCAAAATGATTAGAAACGGGGTGGGTTCGACCTTTAGTGTTATGTGTCACGTTGCTCCCGCTGCGTTGCAATCCCAAATCAACTCAGATGTTTCTACCGAGTTAATCTTTTGATCCTTTCTTTGGGTTTTAACCCACGGACTTGAACATAAGGTCCCGGATTGTGCCAACTAGAGTGTGTTAAGTTGTGATTTCTTAACTCTCACTAGTAGCACATGATGCTGATCTTTGACCCAAGTTCTATCTTGTTGATTCCTTTCTTTGCAAGTATTATCGTCCCTAGTCTGTGTACTTGTGTAGACGCTAATGCTATTGTTCGACCATTCGGAGAAAGATACTAACCGTGTCATTGTCAAATCTCCAGAATGGCTCGAGGAGGTCGTGGAGGCCGTGGTGGTCGCGGTAACCACAATGATGATGAGGATGATCTGCCGCCACCACCCTCGATGGCTGAGGTCTTGATGGCCATTGAGGAGAACCGTGGGCGCAATGAGCGCTTGCTGGAACAGTTGGTGCAGCAGAATGCACGGAGGAACGAGTGCAACACTCTCACTGAGTTCCTGCGCTCGCAGCCACCCACTTTGCTGATGCTAAGGAGCCACTGGAAGCTGATGATTGGCTTCGTGCTTTGGAGCGCAAGTTCTCCGCGCTCATGTCCCATTGGCGGAGCAAGTCAACTTTGCCACCTACTCTTGGTTGGTGCTGCTGGCTGTTGGTGGGAAGCCATGTGGCTTTGTTTCCAGCCAACCATGTCTTCACCTGGGCTGATTTCCGCACTGCCTTCCGAGCGGAGTACATTCCCAGCCGATCATGGACTTGAAGAGGAGGGAGTTCCTGGATTTGCAACAGGGACGGATGGACCTCCGCACTTATGGTCGTGAGTTCAACCATCTCTCGTTACGCCCCAAGGGACGTGACCAATGATGCTGACAAGCAAGAGCTGTTCCGCAAGGGTCTGACTCCGCAGCTCCGCTATGAGCTATTGCCCTTCAGGTTCCAGACCTATCAGGAGCTGTTCAACCAGGCTTTCACTCTTGAGCAAGGAAGAAAGGAACTTGAAGCTTCCAAGAGGCCCGCACATGGGGACCACCAGAGTTCCTCGGGTTCTGAGAGCAAGAAGCGCAGGGTGTTTGTTCCCTACAGCGCCGTACCTCGTGCTCCTTCATGCCGAGGGCAGGGATATAGGCCACCTCCTCCGCGCCCACTACTTCGACACTTGGGATAGGCGGAAGTGGGTACCGTCCTATGCTACCTGCTCCACCTGGACTCACTTGCTACACCTGTGGCCAGGCTGGCCACTACTCCAGGGAGTGCCCCCAGAAGGCACCTCTCGCGATAACTCCTGCACGAGCCCCTGCCACTCCAACTGGCAAGGCTGGACCTATTGTGCGTGGTCGCCTGAACCACATCTCTGCTGAAGAAGCTGAAGAGGACCCCGGCGTTCTTATGGGTGAGTTACGAATCAACGGCAATACAGCTACAGTTTTGTTTGACTCTGGAGCATCGCATTCATTCATATCCATAGCTTTGCAAAAGACCACAAATACCGTTCGAGAAAATGAGCCATCCCTTGGTGATTGCCACTCCTGGTTCCAAATGGCAAACCGATGGGGTTACTCCTGAGGTCCAGATTAATATAGGTTCCTTGTCTTTTCCTTATGCCTTGGTAGCTCTGAAGTCCAAAGGCATTGATGTCATATTGGGCATGAACTGGCTAACCAAATATCAGGCTAATCTCGACTGTGCCGCCAAGACCATTACTGTGACCGCTCCTTCCGGTGACATTGTGAAGTATTGGCCTGCAAATCAACCTCCGTCCGCCGTCGTACCCGCTCACCTGAGATTCTCCTTTGCTTTATGGAAGGCGAATCCCCTCCTGAAATCCAGGACATACACGTGGTGTGTGACTTCCCGGATGTGTTCCCGGAAGAGTTGCCTGGCATGCCTCCTGACCGAAGTGTGGAGTTTGTCATAGAGCTACTCCCGGTACCGCTCCAATTTCTAAGAAGCCCTACCGTATGCCGGTGGAAGAGTTGGCTCTGTTGAAAGAGCAAATTGATCAGCTGCTAGCAAAGGAGTTCATCCAGCCTAGCAGTTCACCTTGGGGTTGTCCGGTACTCTTTGTCAAGAAGAGGGATTCTACCGTGCCTCGTCTAGTCTCTGACTATCGACCGTTGAATGCGGTGACAATCAAGAACAAGTATCCTATTCCTCGCATCAATGATCTGTTGGATCAGTTAGCTGGTGCAACGGTATTCTCCAAGATGGATCTGAGGTCAGGCTACCATCAGATAAAAATCAGAAAGGAGGATATTCCAAAGACGGCATTTGTTACTCGTTATGGCTCATATGAGTATACCGTCATGTCCTTTGGTCTCACAAATGCCCCAGCTACTTTCATGAGGCTCATGAACTCTGTCTTCATGGATTATCTTGACAAGTTTGTCGTCATTTACATTGATGACATTCTCATCTATTCCAAAACCAATGAAGAGCATGAGGAACATCTTCGTTTGGTTCTGACAAGACTTCGAGAACACCGCCTCTATGCCAAGTTCTCCAAGTGTGAGTTTTGGTTGGATAATCTTATTTCCTTGGTCATGTGATATCCGCAATGGGTGGCTGTCATTCCTGACAAGATTCAGTCCATTCTGGATTGGAAAACTCCAATGTCAGTCAAGGACATTCGTAGCTTTCTCGGATTGGCGGGTTACTACCGCCGATTCATCGAAGGTTTCTCCAAGATAGCCAAGGCCCTGACTGACCTTCTCAAGAAGGATAAAAAGTTTGTATGGTCGGCCGAAGCTGAAGAGAGTTTCCAAACACTGAAAGCCAAGCTCACGTCCGCTCCTGTGCTTGTCCTGCCGGACACAGCAAGGATTTCGTCGTCTTCTGTGACGCCTCTCTACAAGGCTTGGGCTGTGTGTTAATGCAAGATGGCCATGTGGTGGCTATGCTTCTCGCCAATTAAGCCGCATGAGCTCAACTACCCAACTCATGATCTAGAACTTGCCGCGGTGGTCTATGCTTTGAAGCAATGGAGACCATACCTGTTTGGTAACCGTTGCGAGATCTTCTCGGATCACAAGAGTCTGAAGTACCTCTTCACCCAGCCGGATTTAAATCTCAGGCAAAGGCGTTGGTTGGAGTTAATCACGGACTACAATGTGAGTCTGAACTATCAACCCGGCAAAGCAAACGTCGTGGCTGACGCGCTAAGTCGGAAGTCCTATTGCAACAATCTGATGATTGAGAAGGCCCAACCTGCCCTTCATGAAGAGTTCTCGTTTGAACTTGGAAATGTTCCCTCGGCTATCTTGCAAATCTGGAGATCAAATCTACTCTTGTAGACCAGATTAAGGATGCTCAAACTCGTGACAAGGGTATTCGAAAATCAAGGAGAACATTGCTAGCGGGAAGGCCAAATGTTTTTCTGTCAATGAATCCGGAGTTGTTTATTTTGGTGACCGCTTGGTGTGCCAAAGAAACGAAAATTGAGGGATTGATCCTCCAAGAAGCTCATGAATCTCCTCTCTCTATTCATCCCGGTAGTACCAAGATGTACCAAGACCTTCGGCCACAATTCTGGTGGACTCGTATGAAACGAGAAATTGCCAAGTATGTTGCTGAATGCGACACATGTCGACGGGTAAAGGCTGAACATCAAAGACCTCCCGGTACTCTTCGCCCTATTGCAGCCCCGAGTGGAAATGGGATGAAATTGGTATGGACTTCATCACCGGGTTTCCCCGATCTCAAAAGGGCAACAATGCAATCTGGGTAATCATTGATCGTCTTTCCAAGGTTGCTCACTTCCTACCAGTCCGTGATGATATACGGGCAAGTCAACTTGCTGATTTATATTTGGCTCGTATTGTTCCATTACATGGGGTCCCTCTGAGGATCATATCGGACCGTGGAAGTATCTTCGTCTCCAAGTTTTGGCAGAGTTTCCAAACTGCTATGGGGTCCCGTCTCAACTTCAGTACCGCCTACCATCCTCAAACTGATGGTCAGACCGAAAGAGTGAACCAAGTGTTGGAAGACATGCTTCGGGCATGTGTGATCTCTTTTGGCAAGGGTTGGGAAAAGTATCTCCCTTTCGCGGAGTTCTCCTACAACAATAGCTATCAAGCTAGTCTGGGCATGGCTCCATTCGAGGCTCTATATGGAAGAAAATGCCGTACTCCTCTGAATTGGTCCGAGACCGGAGAGAGAGCACTCTTTGGTCCGGATGTGATCAATGAAGCTGAGGAGAAGGTTCGAATCATAAGAGAAATCTGAAGATTGCTCAGTCTAGGCAGAAGAGCTACTATGATAAGCACCATCAGGAAATTCACTATGAAATTGGTGATAAAGCTTATCTCCGCGTCTCTCCCCTTCGTGGCGTTCGCCGCTTCGGAATCAAAGGGAAATTGGCACCTCGCTATGTTGGCCCTTTCACCGTTCTGGCCAAGCGAGGAGATCTTTCTTATAATTGGAGTTACCGGTCAAATTCCCAAATGTACATGATGTGTTTCATGTCTCCCAACTTCGCCGGTGTTTTAAGGATCCTATCCATGGGGTCAATCATGAGGAGTTGGATCTCCAGGAAGATCTCACTTATCGCGAGCATCCTATCCGTGTCTTGGATGAAGCTGAAAGAAAGACCCGGAACAAGACTACCAAGTTCCTCAAAGTTCAGTGGTCTCACCATTCCGAGGAAGAAGCAACTTGGGAACGAGAGTCTAGTCTTCGTGAGGAGTATCCCGACTTCTTTCCGCAACTTAGAATCTCGGGACGAGATTCCTGTAAGGGGGGTAGATTTGTAACAGCCCGAGGTTGTGAACCTCAAAAACCTGTATAAAATTTTCACTTTTGCTTCATAAATGCCTCATTGCATCATAGCATCCTTGTTACATTGCTAAACAACACACACGAAATGGGTTTGGCAACATGGAGGAACACAATGTTGAACTTGTTTCAACAAAATCTCCAAACAAAGAAGACACTCAAGGTTGCAAAACAAAAGTACTTGGACATCCATATTTGTCAAGGAAGTTCCAAGAGTTCACAATATTATTTTTGCACTTGCACCAAATTGTTAACTAGCAACATTTGGAAATTTAGGAAAATTGCCTAAATAAAACACTATGAACAAATGTTGTCAAAACTAATTTATTTTACAATGCCAGTTTTTGTGGTGCCTCTAAATGGTGTGGGGAGCCTCCCCAAATTTTCTCACAATTTTTGGAAGTGTTAAAATGCCTCATTTAATTCAAAACATGTGCTGGTTTTAATTTTAAAACAGAAAATGACCTATTTGTAATTCCAGGAGGACCTATCGGTGGTGGTCAAAAGTTGTGCAGGGGGTTTTTCAGGAAAACGCCGTCTCTCTCCTCTCCCCTGTAGCGACGCGCAGCGTCGCGCTGCCGCCGGACCCGCTCGCCGTCGAGCTCGCCATGGCCGCGCCCGGGCCCCCTCCGCCCCACCGCAGGACGACAAGCATCCCCGGGCCCCCTGCTCCCCATTCCTCCCCTTGCTCCTCCGCCTCGCTTCCCCATCTCTTCCCCACGAGAGCGCCATGGCCGCCGCCACCGCCGTGCTCGTTGCCGCCGATTGAAGACTTCCCAGGTAAATCGAAGAACGCCACCCGCTTCGCCGCGTCCAGAGCTCCATCTCCACCGAGGAATCGAGCTGGGAAGAGCTAAATCGTCGCCGCCGTCCCACTTCGTCTCCGACCACCGCCGCGTCTCCGCCGCTCGAATACGGCGCCGTCGAGCCACCCCCCGCTTCCCGACCTCGTCACTGTGCTCGTGGTGAGCACCTCCTCCTCGCTGACCCCGGCCCCTTCCCTCTCCCGCGCTAGCGCGCGTTCCCCGTAGCCGTGCGTTCGCCGTCGACGTAGCACGCACCATCGCGTTGACGAACCCGGTGGAGAACCCGGTTTTCTCCGGATGCTATTCCGGAATAGCGAATGAGCTACTGTACCGTTACGCCTCAGCCCGGTCCATGACCGGAATTGGGCCGGAATTATTTCCGGACTGATTTTCTCCCGGTACAGAACTCGGAAAATTCCGGGCTGGCATCCGGAATTCAATACTGATGTTTAAGTTTCTATTTCCTTTTCACCCATCTATCTCTAAGATATAAATTATATATTGTTGCTAGTTAAATCATCAAAAGATCATATCCAAACGGGAAATGTATAAAAATAATAATTTTTATCGGTGTATCCGAAAAATGCATGTAATACACCAAAATGCCCAGAAAATTGTGATTAAAACTTTAAAATAAATATCACGCATATTTGATCACATTTGAAATATGGTGCTTCTAGTAATATGAAAATCATAAGTTTAAAGGAGGAACTTATAAAATTAATAACTTTTTACCGGGACCTCCGAAAAATGTGTTCCTTATGTCAAAATGCTCAGAAAAACATGAGTGATCCAGAATCATCATCATCATGCATCATTGACCACAATTACAATAATGTGCTCTAGTAGTAATGATAATCATTAAGTTCTAGTATGGGGTTTCTTCCAAATTATGCAGTAAATATAACGGGGACCCACTTAACTTGTTGGTCATGTTCAAAGCTTCTAGGGTGCATTTAAAATGTCATATCATCATCCTTGTATGCATTGCACATTTGCCGTGTGTTGATTGTTCTTCCGGTGTTGTTTGTGCATCGGTAGATCAAGGAGGTGAAGTGCCACCCCCGTCTCGTGACGATCCGTACTACCAGCCGTATCAACAAGGCAAGCGTAATCCCCCCTCTGAGCATATCTTATCCTATGTTTCCGCAAGTATTTTCTCCACTATAATATTGCATGCGGTTCTAAATGTCACTTCTGTTGGATTAGAGTATCCTATAGTTGCATTAAGTTTCCGATGCCAATACCTGTTTCCCTCCTATTATCCATAGGTTTATGTTGTTGGCCGAGATACTTATAAATGCTATGTGATGCTTAGCCATGCCTAGTTATATGCATAGCTGTACGATGGAGATATGTGTTGTTGGAAACAGGTGAAATGTTGAGGTGATGGTGGAGAAATGTGGTGACAGGTGATAAGATGCTAAAAAGGTGGGGATGAGAGGCCACTGAGGTTGTGGTGCTTTGTCTCGTTCTCGCCGCCTAGGTGCGAGTTCTTTACCTCCCGAACCAAGACTGAGCGTGCAACCATGCGTGAGGCCTATGCAATTGCAGGAACCCTCATAGACTAAATAACTCGAGCGGGCCTAGCTAGGGTCCTCTAGTTCGGGCTTCCATTTGCGCGTGCGTGATGATGGTGGTATGAACTGGGATGAGGATGGCGGTGTTAGGAAAATGAGTGGCTGTGGGGCAGGGTGTTGTGATCCTGGCAGTCCTACCGCCACTGATGATCGTAGAAAGCCCTTAACGAGGGAGAAGTCGACACCGCTCCCACCCAGCCGGCTTTCCAAGGAAGAGAGCTAATGCGCAGGTAATGGGCCGGACGGTACGCGTGGCAAACATTTGTACACCCCTGCAGGGTTAAATCTTTTCGAAAAGCCGTGTCCACGGTTAAGGACAACTTGGGAAAGGACGATAAGACCATAGAACAACTTTAACGGAATGATTAAAAACTGGGTACTAAAGGTACCACTTCAAGATTGTAAGGTGAGCTTCCTCGAGGGTGATTCGGGGAGGTGCCTTTGATGAACAGGTACAGTGGTTGATAATGATGGTTGATGTTGAGTAAGGTGATGAAAGAAAGAGTACTTCTTACCTCTTTTGAAAATACTCTGAATAGTCGATGCCTTCGAGTTATGTTTTTCATAAATAAAATCAGCTTTATGCAAAACAGCCATATAACTTTGAAAGCCTCATCGAGCTAAAGCTCTATTTATAATCTTGCGAGTTCGTCGAACTCAACGTCGTTTGTTTTGTTTCAGAGGAGGACTTCACCGACCTCGAAGGTGGGTTCTTTGTGGACGTCGACGAGTAGTCTGGGGTTCCCAGGTGGCAGCTTGGGACATCCCGGAACAGCTGGCGCTGTGATGTTTATCTGTAGGCCTCTTAGGCCATATGCTGGATCTTGTTGTTTAGAACAACCTATTTTGCCTCCGCTTGTTGTAATGTTGGGTCTGTGACCTCTGGTTGTCATTTGCTATCTTTCTCTATTATAAGAGTTGAACTATATGATTTGTGTCGTAGAGTCTGTGATGTGCCAGTTGTTCCACAAGTCTTGGTCTCTCTATTATGCATTGAGGGTTGTGCCTGTGTTAAGGCATCAATCGGGGTGTTGCGTTGCCGATGATCCATTCCGAGCAACGCCTGCCAAAGGTTTTGGCCGGGGATTGGTAAACCCGTAACCTCCGGTTGTATCGCTTAACCGGTGACACACAGCATCACTGTATAACAGTCAGGTCAGGGCGCCACACATGTGGCAGTCATACTTGATGACATTGGTCATACTTGATGACGTTAGGATGCCTTGCTCAGCTCGATCACTGGATGACAGACAACGTTGCCAGATGCAAATGTTTTGTCATAAACTATGTCATGCAAGGGGAATCGTTCACCTTCATGAATTCTTGGTTGTGTTGGAAAACCATGGAGATGGAATGAATCACCGGAAGTCATCAATGATGATAGTGTATATATGATATACGAGTTATGAATGTTGTTGCCTAAACAAGTACTTGTAGCAGTGACTAAGTTTTGATACTAGTCATGTTGTATGAAAACGAGATTTTCTGCTTGACTAGCTTGGAAGGATGAGGAGACAATGTGTGTTGATGATGGCAGGCAAAATGTTGTGATGGCCATAGACACTCTCTCTCTGCATCTACCGTTTTGGATTAATTTGAATTTGAACAAATTCCTTTTAATCGCTTGTTAGCATGATCGTTATAAGTATGTCTTGCCTTGAGCGAGACAATTATTCATATATGTTAGAGACAAAATTGTTGTCCTACATTTATGAGTGATATCTTTAATGATCATACACCGATTATGAATGGAGTGTTCTTATATGAATCCAGATGGTAGTAGCTCCCACATTTATAACATTAATGCCAAAGGATATAAACTTAATTAATAATGACATCACATTATTGTGGCACTAATGTTTTAATTAATGTCAATGTTATATGCATTAAGAAGCTCCATTCAGATGGACCTTCAAGTCCTTGGATTTTGATCTCTTGACACTTGCAAAATAACTAAAACACCGTTTTCTGGAAACGGGCATTTAACTTATTGATAATCATACATAATGATGTGTATGGGTCAATGAAGTACGTTAACGTTTAGTGGAAATCATTATTTTTGTAAACTTCACCAATGATTTGAGTAGATATGGGTATATCCACTTAAAGAAATGCTGGTCTGAAAAGTTTGATAAAGATCAAACAAGTTCGGAGTGAAGTAGGAAAATAAACTTAACAAGAAAAACAATTTCCTATGATAACTGATCAAGGAAACAAAGTTTTAAGTTATAAGTTTGGCATATCATTAGAAGACTTGTGAGAAGAGTTCCACAAATTACGCCGCATGGAACACCACAATGTTATGGTGTGTTAGGACGTCGTAATCACACTCTATTGGATAGTGTGTGGTGAATAAAATCTCTTATCGAATTATTGTGATCATTGAAGTCATATGATAGAAACAAAACATTCACGTTAGATAATAAGGAAACCATCTAAATCCGTGGCGGCAATACCATATGAGTGATGGCATGGCTTTTAGTCTAGATTGTCGTTTCGGTATTTTAGTGTTTCGATACGATTAAACCTAAAATGGATAAATCTTTGTAGTGTACCTAAAGAATTAGTTGGGTATGTGTCTCACGAAAAAAGGGTAAAATTGTTGCCGGGATATACCTTACTCAAGAAATAGTTTCTTGTCCGAAGATATAAGTGGGAAAGAAAGTAGAGCAAGACGGAGTTAATGAACTTCCTCTCCAGACATCAGAGTGACACAACGGAAACTGTTCCGATACCGGAAATTGTTCCGATATCGTCCTTCCATATGAAAGAAAGCTAATGATAATGATCATGATGCTATAAGCTCGTACTAAGATCGTAGGCATACGAGAATGGTTTCCGCACTATGTGCTATGACTATCTTGTTATGAAACGTCATGTTAATGGAACATGAAAATACCTACGAACTACAAAGAAGCGATGGTGGACCTAAGTCCGAGAAATGGCTATGAGCCATATATAATCCGAGATAAAATCCATGTATGATTACCAAGTAATGACTTGGGTAAATATTCTTGATGGGCTCCAGGCCGTTGAGAGTAAATGGAATTTTATACAAGATAGACGCTGACGGAAAGGCAACCGTCTATATGGATCGATTTGTCACAAAACAGTTTTGACAAATTCAAAAGTTGACCACGACGAGATTTTGTCTCAAGTGGCGATGCCTAAGTCTGTTTAGGATTGTTCTAGCAATTATTTTCAATTGAAAAATTGATGGATGGATAAAGAAATTGTGTTCTCTAATGGCAACATTAAGAAAGAGTTGTAATTGGTACAACAAGTAGGTTTTGTTGATCCTAAGGATGCTAGACACGTATGCAAACTTCAGTTGTCCATTCATGGGCTGAAGCAAGCATATCGGAGCTGGAATCTTCACTTTGATAATTGGATCAAAGGATTTTTGAGTCGTCCAAAATAGTTGAAGAAACCTGCATTTACAAAGAAGTGAGTGGGAGCTAAGTAGCTTTCCTTGATCTTATATGTGAATGGCATATTTGATTGGGAGCTAAAAGAAATTCCCTGGTGTTATATACGGATAGCATATTTAAGTGGGAGCTAGGTGTCATTCCTGATTTTATATGTAATGACATATTAAGAATGATACAGATCCTCTAGTAAAGTATAAATGATTATTTAAGTGATTAAATTTTCTATGAATGAAGTTAAAAGTATTAGGCTTTAGATTTATAATTTGTATAGATCAAAAGGGGCTTAATAACATTAGGTCGGAATATTTTCCTAGGTTAAGATTCTGAAATGTTTCAGAATATAACAAGCGAAGAAAAGGTTCTTACTTGTATGACTAGGTAAAATATTAAGTTCATCTTGGCGTTTCAGCGATAGTTATTGAAAGAAAAAGGGTGTCCGACATCCTCTATGCCTCAGCCATAGATTCTATAAGACTGAAAGCTCGACTTGGTGTGACCCAAGTTCTTGGTTGAAGAACGGGTTCTAAAGTGATCCCTAGATGGATCAATGAACAAACGTTAAGTATATCTTTCAGTGTATAAAGAGAACTGAAGATATGTTTTCTGGTATGGGGTGAAAGTGAAAAGACAACTTGCCGTAAAAGGTTACGATGATGCAAGTTATGACACTGACCCATACGATTAGAAATCTCATACGTGAGAAGTCCTTTGTTTTGAAGAAAGACAGGGTTAGCTTGCGAAGTTGTATATGAATGCACTGTCGCATAATCTACATAGGTATAGGAATATATGTCTACTTCAGAAGTAGCAAGTGTGATTGGACTAAGCGGTTTTCCCGAGCATGCGTGATTTCCCTTAATATATCTCTTAGACTTTTAAGGCCCATGCTACGCAAAGTTTCGAGTCTCACTCCATCGACAAACATATATTTCACCGTTATCATAAGATACGGGATGATGTCAAACTAGGTGACATAGAAGTGTTGCAAAACACATACAGATCTCAATGTGGGAGATTTGTTGACTGAATTCCTCTTCCATGAGACAAGCATGCACCATATTGCTATAGGTGTTAAGCTTTTACCAAGTTGTAAACTAGATTAAATTGTACTCTAGTACAAGTGGGAGACTGAAGGAGATATGCCCTAGAGGCAATTAATAAAGATATTTTATTTGTCATATCTCAATTGTTCGTAATAAGTTTTGTACCATGCTATAACTGTATTAAGCGGAAACATTAATGCACGTGTGGTATGTAAACAACCAGGTCCCTAGTAGCGTCTTGACTTGTCCATTGTGCAACAGATGATCAAGGTTTCCTTATCATGGACATTTACTCAATTGACAATGGAGTAATATCATTAGGTGAATGATGTGATGGACACACACCCAAGATATATAGAAACGTAGTGTTCATACCTTTGACTGTGAGATCATATCTTAATCACTGCTTCTGGAAAATACTTTGATTGCATCAAACGTCATGCCTTATCTAGCGTGACAATAAAGGTGTCCCTTTCGAGTATCCGAAGGAAGTGGGGAGGCGAGTGATCAAGAGCGGGATTTGCCAATCCACATAGCAGGATAGATACTCTGGGCCCACTCGGTGAG
Organism: Poa pratensis; assembly: GCA_947311845.1. Classification (NCBI taxonomy): domain Eukaryota; kingdom Viridiplantae; phylum Streptophyta; class Magnoliopsida; order Poales; family Poaceae; genus Poa; species Poa pratensis. Next base: position 47,286,849 of record CAMZMU010000054.1, read on the forward strand.
ATTACATCAATGAGCTTCCAAGCATGTGACTAGCTCACGAGATGTAATATCACAGACGAGTAAAGATAGAATTGTCAAGTGACGAGATCAAGCTCGGTAATCGTGATACCGGAGAACGAGTCTCGGACAATCTAAGTATCGCTAGGCAAAAGGTTGAAACTGGACGTCTAAGGTTCAAACGATAAAAAGACATTCGTGGACGCACAGGGACTATCACGGCAGTCCAGCCACCGCTGATAGTCATTGATCAGAGAACGTGTCTCGATTATGCCTGGAGTGATCCCGAACCGCTAGGGTGACACACTTAAGGGTAGGTGACGTTTATTTAGATTGGGCGCAGAAGAGAAAATAGAGAGAAGAACACCGGAAGTGTTCTGGGTCATATCAGATGGAGTTCGGAGGGCAACGAAATGGTTTTCGGAGCCGGAATAAATTAGATAATATATATTTAATATTAATTAATGGAATTAATGATTAAATATATTTTATTCTATTTATTTTCGAATTTATTGGCAGCCCAAACCTTAAATGGGCCAACTCCCGGAGGAGAAGGCCCATAAGGGGGGAATTTCCCCCCAAAGGGGGCCACACCATGGAGGGTGGCCGGGTGGGCCACAAGGGGCCCACCTAGTCCGGCGCACCAGCTGGTGGTGCGGCTGGTGTGGGAATAGTCCCACACCGCCATGCCACCAAGCCTGGTAGCCTCCCTCCCCCTTTATATAGTGGTGCCCCATGCCTTGGAAATTTACCCAATTCTCTCTCTCTCATCCGTTTAGACGTGGCTCCGCAATTGGGGCTACGCACGGGTTGAGGTTTTCTCCACTATACACACACCGCCATGCTACTGGTTCTCTCCGGTCCAAGTCTTCTACTTCCGCTGCTTCGGCTGGATCGGAGCCTGGAGGTCATCATCTTCTCCGTACGTGTGTAAGCTCTGCGAGGTGCTACACGTGTGGCACTGGAAGTACGTCTTCTTCCACTACACGACCTTGAGGTCGGCGTCGTCGGCTTCATCAACAATGCTTGTGCAGGAGCGTAATCCCCGGTTTCGGTCTAGAAGGGTATGTACATCGATCCCCTCCGTTACGGTATATCTGCATAGTAATAGATCTTGGCTAGTTTATGGTTATCGTTGCTAGGAATTGTTTTGTTTTCTGCCTACAATTCCCTTCATAGACAACTCAATGCGATTACAATCAAGAATCGTTTTCCAATTCCAGTCATAGAAGACCTATTGGATGAGCTGCAAGGAGCAACAGTATATTCAAAACTTGACCTGAGATCTGGGTACCATCAGATACGCATGAAGCCAGAGGATATTCCAAAAACTGCATTCTCCACTCACCTGGGCCATTACGAATACTTGGTCATGACTTTTGGGCTCACAAATGCGCGGCCACATTCCAGCAACTCATGAATACCATCTTCGCTCCATATTTGAGGAAGTTCATATTGGTTTTCTTTGATGATATTCTTGTATACAGCAAGAACTTGCAGCAACACAAGCACCATCTCAACCTTGCACTTTCAATCTTGAAGCAGCATCAACTCAAGATCAAGTTGTCGAAATGTTCTTTTGCAACTTCATCTGTGGAATATCTGGGACATGTGATTTCCGGAGAGGGTGTTGCTAACGAACCTACCAAAATATCTGAAATTACAAAGTGGTCTGTCCCAACTACAGTCAAGCAGCTGCGAAGAATACTAGGCATGGCCGGCTACTATCGCCGTTTCATTGAAGGTTATGCTCCAATCTGCAAACCCCTTCATGACATAGTAAAGAAGAATGCATTTTAGTGGCAAGAAGAACAACATGCAGCATTTGAAAAACTCAAGTCTGTTATGACTACACCACCTATGCTCAGACTTCCAAATTTTGATCTGCCATTCCAGCTGGAAACTGATGCCTCAGGCACGGGTTTGGGAGCTGTACTGATGCAACAAGGTCGACCTATTGCTTATTTCAGTAAATGTCTAGGTCCCAAAGCAGCTGCTCAATCCATCTATGAAAAGGAAGCTTTCACTATCCTGGAGGCAGTAAGGAAATGGAGGCATTATTTGCTGGGAAACGAGTTAATCATCAAATCTGACCAGAAAAGCTTGAAGTACCTCACAAGCCAACGTCTACTTGAAGGCATACAGCATAAGTTGATGCTGAAATTGCTCGAACTAGATTATACTATCGAGTACAAACAAGGCAAAGATAATTCTGTAGCTGATGCCTTGTCCAGAAAATATCAAGACCAACAAAAAGAAAGTTGTTCAGCTATTTCGGTAGCGATTCCGGCTTGGATGACAGAGGTACAAGATACTTACAAAGGAGATGCCAAGTGCACTCAGTTACTGCATGAACTGGCAATCAGTCCTACAAACAACCCACACTATACCTTAACCTCTGGCATACTAAGGTATAAGAACAGGATTGTTATTGGCACCAACATAGACCTGAAGGAGAAGTTGTTCCAATCATTTCATTCATCCATTTTTGGAGGACATTCAGGCGGAAGAGTAACATACCATAGACTCAAAAATCTATTCTTCTGGCCAAACATGAAACAGTTCATCGAACAGCAAGTGGCTATCTGTCCTGTCTGCCAGATCACTAAGATAGAGAGAACCCCATATCCTGGTCTGCTTGATCCACTGGAAGTACCTAAGAAGAAGTGGTCAGATATCATCATTGATTTCGTCGAAGGGCTACCCAAATCAAAAGGGAAAGACGTCATCTTGGTTGTGGTGGACCGTCTTACAAAGTATGCTCACTTCCTTCCATTATCACATCCCTACACAACACAGCAAGTGGAGCAGCTCCTGCTGGACAAGGTAGTTAAGATTGATGGACCACCACAGACAATAGTCAATGACAGAGACAGGGTTTTCACATCGAAACTTTGGCAAGAAATATTTGCAACACTCAAAACCCAACTGCATTTTAGTTCTGCTTACCATCCTCAGTCAGATGGTCAAACCGAAAGGGTTAACCAATGCATGGAGCAATATCTCGGAAGTATGGCTTTTGCAGAACCCAAGAACTGGGCTAGTTGGTTGTCAGCAGCTGAATGGTGGTATCATACATCGTATCACACATCTATCAAGACAACACCGTTTGAAGCATTGCTCGAGTACAAGCCACCTCATATCACACATTTGGCAGCCACTGATGATCTGTCACCTGAAGCTCAAGCTCCACTCCAAGAACAAGATCACATGCTGAAAACCCTGCAACACAATCTTATTCAAACTCAAAATAGAATGAAGAAGTTTGCTGATCTCAATAGAACCGAGAGGCAATTCGAGGAAGGAGACATGGTGTATCTCAAAATGCAACCATATCGAGAGAATGCTCTGGGCTTAAGAAATGCATTGAAGCTGACATCCAAATTCTATGGTCCATTTCGAGTGCTCCAGCGAATTGGCAAGGTCGCTTATAAGCTCCAACTACCTGAAGGTACTCTCCTACATGATGTCTTTCATGTGAACCAACTCAAGAAACATCTTGGACCAGCAGCTGTTCCCAACTCTCGGTTGCCGATGCTTACCCCTGACGGAAAGATCAAAACAGCACCCATTGCTGTTCTGCAGTACCGCCAAGTTCCTCGCAACGCTGGAGGCTACGATATTCCAGTTCCACAATGGTTGATCCATTGGGAAAATCTCTCACCTAAGGAAGCAAGCTGGGAAGACGCAAGTTTCATTCGCGCCACATTCCCTGGGTTCCAGCCTTGAAGTCTGGTTCCATCCGGGGGCATTGTCAGGACCTCTGTCTGACAAAGAGCTCCTATCTTCAGTTATCCAACGGCTAGGAAGCTTAGTTACCTTTTCGGTTGCATCCAACGGTTCTAATTGTAATAGGACAGCTTAAGCTTAATGCTGCCACTTAATGTGCTTAATCTTGTATTAGGCTAATGGAACTCGTGGCTCTGAGGGGGACTCCTTATAACCCCAGAGAGTGGGCGGATGGGTGGCACGAGAACCAAAAACCCTAAATTTTATATATCAGTTCTTCCTATTCTTCTTTTCTTCTACCAAATTGCCTATTATTCCTGTTGATTCCTATTACCACTGCTTGTTACTGTTGCTGCATATCTACCAGGTGCCTGACAATGAAGCGGGCGATCGAGGACGAGCGGTTCACGGAGAGGTTCCGACATATGTGGCGGAAGATGGACAAGCGCGGCAGGCGCCGCAAGAAGAGCGCCCCCAAGCTGCAACCTTACTGTCTCAACCGAGAGGAGGAGGGGATGAAAAGGACAAGGAAAAGACGGAGGAAGAGAAGCTGATTCGCGAAGAGGAGGATCATGAGCTGGAAGAAGAGAATGGGCAAGATCATACACCCATGATTGACAAGGAAACTCACATGCTTGCTGTTGTTAACATGGACTGGGATCATATTAAGGTGTGTGCCAATTCAATTTTGTGTTATCTTGACAAGTGACCCGTCAATTTCAGCCATGTTCAAAAGGCAGTTTTATTATTTGAGTTGCATCAGAATCACCTTGAAGGGATGTGTTTGAGGCCAACTTGTTTATTTTCTGTGAGGTTAATATGCATTTCCTTGTTCTTGCATTTGTGTGTTTATTGCAGACTTATATAAAACCTTTAAGAGTTCTTTAGAGTGCAATTTATTAAATACTACGGATGTGGGCCTAGCACTGTTTGAAATCTGATATATACAACTGAATACGGCAGAGAATACAAAGCTCTAGCCGAATCTCAAGGAGACTGGATGGTCCAGATATAGTGTTCATCTGGACCTGAGTGTAAAAACGAATTTCCGAAATACTACATGCTAGTAAAACAGTACGAAGTTTTGAAAAAACTATGTTGTTTTGTTAGTTTGTTAGGTTGAAGTACGATGCATATATTCATGTTGTTTGGCTTAAAGATGTGTTCATTTCTCATCTTTTTTATTTTGTTGAGATCAGGGGAAATTTCTAGCACTAAAATTCGCCTGTTTTTAGTTGAGATATAAATGCACCAAATGTGTTTTTTTGGATTAAGAACAAAATCTGAAGTGACATCGGGTTCTTTTGTCTACACATCCTCACACAATGATGACCTATATATATAGTTAAAATTTCCCTATCAATCTATACATCATTTCTTTGTGTCTTAGGTGCTAATTGCCAATATGTCACAACATCCGTGCAAAAGTACCCCTAAGGATCTGTTTCGTAAGCAATCTTAATTTGAACCCTTAAGAGTGGAACTAAATCCCAAGACTTCCCAAAAAAATGCCCATTACTCAAACACACTTGTAATGATTGTTTTTTGTGCCTTTAAACATGTATATTATTTGTTTGGTTAAGTATTCAAGCACTTCCTATGGTTTTTGCAGCACCCCAACGGCCCAACATATTATTGATAATAGTCCATATTTGACTGATCGAAATCCTGTGTTTTGCTTAACTGAAGATCTTAAACAATGGAACAAAGTCCTTGGCATTTATAGTTTATGTTGCTCATAGAAACTTCTCTTTGGCTGCTTGGGCTCAATGATATTGTTCCTTTGTTTTGCCCTTTCAACAGGCGGTGGACTTGTATATGGTCATGACATCTTGTGTCCTGGAAGGTGGGCGAGTTCTATCAGTCTCGATATATCCAACAGAATTTGGACTGAAGTGCATGTACATTGAGAAAACTCTAGGCCCTTCTGCTCTTATTGGTGCTGATGGTGGGGCAGATGATGGCGATGACAATGATGATGGAGAAGAAGATAGTGACCTTGTCTCTGAGACCGAGAACAACAAGCTCCGTACTTATGGTCTAAACAGACTAGGGTTAGCAACAAAAGCATAGAGATCGTTTTGCTGATTATCATCTTGTTTACTTTTCTGTCTGTTTGGGACCTTTTGGGAAAAGTTTGAATGATGTTTTTAACAGTAGTCCATATTTTTCTCTTGCTAATTATAATATGAAAATATTCAGATCCTGTGTAAATGTAATTATGGTGGCTTCTCCTTCACATGTTTGGGATTGTGTGCATATGTCCATGACCTTGTCTATCCATCTTTCATATTTACCATATGAAAATGTTACTACCTGCCAAGGATTTGTCGTTCTGCTCGGATGATTATATTGATCTTGCTGCAGGTACTACTATGCAGTTGTGGTCTGTGATTCCAGTGCAACTGCATATCACCTATACACGACTTTTGATGGTACTGAGTTCTTGAGAACGGCAAATGTATTCGATTTGCAGTTTGTTCCTGACTATAGGGAGTTCCATTATCCTGCTCGTGATGTATAGCTACAGAGGTATATTACTTGAATAGATCGTATTTGCATCTATATTTTTTCCTGAACAAGGGAAGGGTGCTTACTGCATTAAAACTGGTCGGTGGGATTACAAATTACACTGATGACCTAAAAAAGCACAGCAGCTCTCTAGTTTATACGAAAAGGACCCTACAACAAATTAGAGAATCATGATTTGGTCCTTCTTCATCGAGAGAACACGGACACCTGCACCTTCGCCGGGGACATCAGTACATCAGACATCATCACTTGGGAGAGAGCAGGCGATGGACGCCATCTCGGCCTAGGGAGAGGAGAGACGAGAGAGCTCGGTATTTTTTTCCCATATTTGTTGGTGGACATATTATAAACTGTTGGCACTTGGCAGCATCAAAGTTTCTCTTCTTCAGTAGTTGATTATATTATGTTTCTTTCCAAACGCTTATCAAATATATACTTCTATGAAGGCAGAACTTGCTCCTCTCAGTCGTGCTAAAAGAAGTCTTTTCAGTTCGTAACTTGTTTGACTTCATGCAGGCACCTCCAAGTTACAAGGAGCCTGATTTGGAGACTCGTGTTTTGCAACATAGCGAAGTTAAGCCCACCTGGGAGGATGATGCACAAGAGCGTAAGATCTTGAGGCGAAAGTTGGAAGCTCAGGTCAGCTCTATTATTTTAATTAAATTATTTTCAGGTCATTACAAGTAAATTATTTTATTTGCTAACGTAAAACTATAAACGCAGTTTCCTTTCAATTTATAAATATCAAGGTAGGAAAACCCAGTGTCAACTGTGAAGATAGGCATTCATTATTAGTGAAATAATAAAGGAGGAAATACAGTTTCATTGCAGATTTATATTTTTTTTCATATCTTCTTTGAACAGCTGTGAGTTGTACACTTCTTATAGAATCACATGACTTGATAATGATGCCATGCATGTTTCTACTCTTGTCTCATGAAAAATTTCAACCTATTGGCCATCGTTTCTTATTCTTGTACTGTGTTTATCTATCTTTGACGTCTTCTATTTTTTCTGTTGCAGCTGGATCAGTTTCTTAAATTTGTAGCAAAGTATGAGAGTGCATCATATGATGTTGCAGACGATTGCGGTGATGAGTCTGCCAAATGGTGTGGCGAAAAGAAAGTTAATAAATAAGGAAAGGAGACACGGCGTGTTGACTCATGGGTCTAGATGCACCCGTTATCAAAATATTTTTTAAATATATTTCAAAATGTTAAAAAAAATCAAACAAAAATTTCGGGTGTACATCCAGACATTCTATGTTCACATAAACAGTTTCGCCAAGAAAAGACATTTTTCTGGGCTGTGCAGAAAAGGCAAAAGAATATCTCGGACAAAGTCATTTTGTAATCCCGGGATTTGTCTTTTTTGCACAGTGGACTAAGATCTCGGTATTGCCCACTATTTTTTTGGGCCAACTATTTTTGTGGCCCAATATGGCTTGTACTACTCGGTTTTGCCCACCGGTGCTAGGTTTTCTCACTTTTTCTCTCCTCGTTCAAGTCAATTAGTCAAACCTCGAAAATAAACAAACAGAGCATTTTCGTCAAGTCACCTTTGAGTGTTACTGGACTAAGATCTTACACGTGCGAGACCCACTTAAACCTTACAAGTGGGACACATTGCCGATGTACTAGGGGTTGGTGCCTCCAGTGGCGCCCACTTAAACCTTACAAGTGGGACACATTGCTGACGTACTGGGGTTGGATGCCTCCAGTGGTGCCCCCTAACCGGCCGGCCCTACTCTTGAATTTCAACAAAAGACTCAAATTTCATTCATATTAAGGAAATTTTATTACAAAACTAAACTTAAGTTTAACTAATCCCTAAACCCTAGGTGTCCTCGTTGGAGTCAATGTTAATGATGCCAACCTCCCTAGCCGACCATTTGAAGGCTTTGTGGCGGGCAACAGTGATGAAGTTTTGGACGCTGCGTTCGCGCACTGCTCGGAACCGCCTCCGCTCATAGACGTTGTACTCAGTGCAATACCAGTTCATAGAGAGTTTGGTATCATGGACGGTTTGTTCAGCCAGTTGATCCGACGAGCGTAAGACATCTACTACCCCCGAGCATCCCATCTAGCCATCCTTTGCCAGTGTCGAGTATCAGTGGAGTCAGAGATGCAGATTCTTGTCGAAGAGTATCCTAAGGGAAGCTATGACCTAAGAGGAAACATAACTTGCTGAATTCGATACAAAGCCCCTATAGTCATGTACAAAGCAAAGTGCTTACAAAAATAAACCAGAAATTTCACTAGTAGAAAAAGGCCTACCGCTGGCGGACGGAAAAGGCCTACCTGATTAGCAATATAAGAACCAAAACCTGCTTGGTTAACATTAATGGAAGGATCACTTGCAAATTTTTGTAAGATAGATATTAATTCATGCAAGTTACAATTCTCTAAGTCAAGTAATGGTTCCTTGACTTCACTAAGCATTTTAACTTCCTCAACTTTTCTTTCTAACTCAATTAACAGAAGAGATTCGTCATATTCAGTTTCGTTAACTTCTTCTTTTAAACCAACAAGTTGAGACATAAATGGCAACAAATATTCAGGATAGTTCAATAATTCATTCAGAGTTTCCTCCAAAGTAAGAGGAACATTTTAAGCAATATTAATAGAATTCATTCCAACCACAGGTGGTGCTTGTGGTTTCCCTGCAGACATACTCAATAAAGTGGCTTGGTTATCAGCTAGTTTTGACAAGGCTTTGTCTAGTCCTGCAGCTTGGAGTTGTAAGCCTTTAATATCAGAACTAATAGAAGCAATAGACTTATTCAACTCTTGTATAATGGTATTATGACTAGCAACTTGTTCCATAAGAATTTTATTAGCCTCAAAATTATCATTACTTGGTGGCATAGGCTTCCATTTATTATCACTAGTATTAGGATATGGAACAAAAGGACGGTTGTTGGGAACATATGGGGTTTTATTATAGGAATTATAATTGTTGTTACCATACCCATTATTACCATAGTTCCTAATGAAGTTAACATCAACATTTTCAGGATTATTACCAACTAGTTCTTGCAAAGGGACATTTTCAATATTTTGTTTATTAATGAAAGCAAGAATAGTGTCCATTTTAGATGACAAAGCATTTGTTTCTTCTATGGAGTTTACTTTCTTAGATGGATTAGGTGCTCTATCAGTATGCCATTGACTATAGTTTTGTAAAATACTTTCCAATATGTTCTTAGCTTCTACTATAGTTTTTCCCATAAAATCCCCTCCAGCAGCGGAATCAAGAATATTTCTAGACATGTAATTTAGACCATTGTAAAAAGAGTGTAATATGGTCCATTCGTTAACCCCATGTGATGGACAAGTTCTAAGCATAAGTTTTATCCTATCCCAAGCCATGGCAACATGTTCATTTTCATTTTGACTAAAAGAAAGAATATTGTTTCTATTTTGGAAAATTTTAACAGGAGGATAATATTTCTTAATGAAAGCTTCTTTTAGATCATCCCAAGAATTAATGCTACCAGTAGGTAATGAATGCAACCACTCTTTAGCTTTTCCTCTAAGTGAGAATGGAAATAACTTCAGTTTTAGAATATCACTTTCCACATTTTTAAATTTTTGCATGTCACATATTTCAACAAAATCATGAAGATGCATAGAGGCATCCTTCATAGCACTACCGCCAAATTGTTCCCTAGTTATCAAGTTCAACAAACTAGGACTTACTTCATAACTATCAGCTTTTATCTTAGGTGTGGCAATGGGCCTAGCAATAAATTGATCATTTGGAGTGTTTGTGTAATCACACAACTTAGTTCTATCTCCCATTTTTGCAAGTTTTTTTTATGTGTTTTTAATTTTTTATGCAAAACTGAAAATAAAATGATACTAAAAAATGCAAACCGAAATAACAAATGCAACACAAAATGCAAAACTGAAAATAAAATATGCAAACCGAAGTATGCAAGACAATAGCAAAACAAAATAAAATGATTTGAAGGTAAAGATGGATAAGATGATGCTCATGTAGGTGCAACCTCCCCTAGCTTAGGTGTTTGCACAAGTTGGTGATGAAGTTGACTTGGTTGTGAGATACTCTTCTACTAGTCCTTAGGAAACAGAACCAGAAAGTGTGGTGCGTGGCTTGAAACTAGTTGGATAAATCTTTACAGCAATGATTCCCCGGCAACGGCGCCAGAAAACGTCTTGATACCCTATGACGTAGTTACCTGCATCAAAAGAATATGGGTTAGGTTGAGACTCCAAGTGCAGAGTGTATAGTATAGGAAAGACTGTTTTCCCCACGAGGGATGACTCGAGGGTTTAATATCGAACTCTCGGGGAACCAGTAGTGAAAAAATTATCTTCTTATCCTTCTCTTGAAAACCTACAAAACAAAGTAAATTGTTTTGTGCCCTCAACCTCACCAAATGGTTGTCAAGCACAAGGTGTGAGTATGATATGAAAAGATAATGCATGCAAAACAATAAATAAATATGCAATGATGATAAATAAATATGCAAGGATGGTGGAAATAATGATGGATGATATTTTTGGGTTTTGTATTGTGAATGCAAGATGTAAAAGTGTTTTTGTATTTTCGGATTTTTAAATGGCAGAAAATGGAAAATGCTTAAAAGTTGTTGGAAAGGTGTTTCTTATGATTAAAAATGGACCGGGGTTCATGGTTTCACAAATGCACTCTCTCTTTAATAAAGTGGTAGATAATGGAACACTAGAATTGGCACATTAGATTGCAACAAAAAGGTTTCATGACAAGTTACTAATTATATGGGCATCACATCCTAACATAGAGATCTTTTGTTTATTAATCTCTCTTATACTCCACTAAGATGGGAATTAAATCGAGCCATCCTAGTATTAAGATAAATCAGAGTATAGCATTAAGTTCTATGACATGAAGTTAAAATAAGAACTTGCTAGATCTAGTCATGGAGTAGTGGCAAGGTCACACCCACATCTCCGGTAGCAAGGTATTTTTCTTTATCCCTAGTGAGGCAACAAAGTAAGGTAAAGTACCCAAGTGGATCACGAAACTTCTGTCACTTTCACCGCACTAGCCACCCCCGTTACTCCATCTAATGCACACGTTCCCCCTCACACGCTCTCATACACAAGTTTGATCAGAACAAGTAAACAAGAACGGGGTACATAATATGCATCTACTTTCATAGCTGAAACAAAACTATTGCAATCTCAAACATATATTAACTCATAAAAAGATCCACCACAAAGGTATTACATAGATGACCATAATCATGTTCAGCAGCTCATACGGTGCTAATTAGTGAAGCTCAAAGAGAGGAGAGATACATAAGTTACTTCCACAAACCCATAGTTCAGGGGTGGACTACTCCCTCTTCATCATGGAGACGGTGGAGAAGTCGTTGGAGAAGAAGGAGACCACGCCGGCAGCGCCCCGCCGGAGTTTTCCCCCTCCAATCTGTAACTCCAGGTCTCTGTTTCGTGGTTTCTGTGTTTCGGTGGCGCTATCTTCCGAAAGCCGTCGGGGGACTATTTTTATAGTCGTTTTTAGGTCAAGACGGAGGCTCGGGGAAGAAGATCGACGACATCGGAGGCTCGAGGCCCAAGTTAGGGGGCCCCACGCAGCCAAGGAATCTGGCCGCGTGGGCCCACCTCTTTCGGCCCTCGGGTCTCCGTTTGTTCGCTTCCTTCGCTCCTACTCTTCGTTCCTTCCAAAAACTGACGCCCGTGAAATATTAGGTCATTTGGACGTCGTTTGGGTCCCTGAAACATAAAAATATAGAAAATAGGGTTTTCTGCCAGTGCAGGGTTAATTCCAGAAAAATAGGGAAACTGTGAAATATTCCCAAAATCAATATAAAACAATGATATAACCCGTATATGATGCAAATATGATTGAAATATAAGTAATATAATGCAAAGTTCATGTATGCATTTTACATGCATCACTAGGCAACTAAATTGTTCACACAAGGAATAGTATGCATTTTATATGATGCATTTTACATGCATCACTAGGCAAGTAATATAATATAAGAAATAAACAAAGTAGACACAAAGTAAATTATGCCTCATACTTAGAATATTATTGGAAGCACACAAGGAATCCTGATAACCTTGTTGAACCAAGTAGGAGGCACAGAACTTGTATGTATGCATGATACAAGGTTCAACAAACTATCAGGATATCATATAGTGCGCTACATCATTGTAATCATCGACATTGTAAAAATGAGGTATAGGGTCAACTGAAAGCATGCCTCATACTTAGATTCGGACACACAAGGACTTAGACAAAACAAGATTAAAAAAAAATTATGCCTCATATTTAGAATATTATTGGAAGCACGCAAGGAATTCTGATAACCTTGTTGAACCAAGTAGGAGGCACAGAACTTGTACGTGTGCATGATACAAGGTTCAACAAACTATCAGAATTTCATATAGTGCGCCACATCATTTTAATCATCGGCATTGTAAAAAATGAAGTAGGGTAAACTCAAAAGCATGTGTCGAGGTGTGCCCTCGGCAAATCCCATGGTTGCTATACCTAGGGTTGATTGTGTGGTAGAGAACGCGTAGTATCGGTGGAATCGACGGCTGACAAGCTGGATTTACCCAGCTTCAGGGCCCTCAAGTGAGGTAAAACCCTACTTCCTACTTGTCTGTATTTATGGTATGAATATGAGGGTTACAAGGATTCGACGAGCTGCTGATCTCGTGGAGGTTTTGGTGGCTATGGATTGCTTCTCCCCTCGATCGATCACCCTCCCAGCCTTTATATAGGAGGCTGGGTCTCGGGAAACATAACTGACCAAGGTTTACATGTATGGAAAGTCTCAACCGACTATAACTTGATCTAACTTGGAAAGCACTCTTCATCTTGGGCCTTCCTTCGTGGGCTTTGATTAATCCTTGGGCTTCTTTGATCATCACGTGCACCAGGTACCCTCACGTTGGGGTACCCGCAGAGTATAACCTCGTCATTAGCCCCCGAGTACTTGCTTGACTCGAAGAATCGAGCATGTGCTCCCTTCATCGTGCACGTCATAGTCTTCTGAGTTTGTTCTTTTGACCCGATGTAGTTCTTCAAGCTCTAATTTGTTTCGATCGTATGTGTACGCTAACCGAGGGATATTGACATAGTAGGCCTGATTCACTCGAATATCGAGCTCAGTTAACCACACATTTGGGCAAAACCATACTAGTCTTCAGTCAGACTCGAGTCCCCGGACTCGAGCCTGGAACGCAGTCGAAAGATTTTGCCTAGGGATATTGACATAGTAGGCCTGATTCACTCGAATATCGAGCTCAGTTAACCGCACATTTGGGCGAAACCATACTAGTCTTCAGTCAGACTCGAGTCCCCGGACTCGAGCCTGGAACGCAGTCGATTGATTTTGCCTGGGGATATTGACATAGTATGCCTGACTCACTCGAAAATCGAGCTCAGTTAACCGCACATTTGGGCGAAACCATACTAGCCTTCAATCAGGTTCAAGTCCCCGGACTCGAAGCTGGAACACTTTTGAAACTTTTGCCTAGGGATATTGACATAGTAGGCCTGATTCACTCGAAAATCGAGCTCAGTTAACCGCACATTTGGGAGAAACCATACTAGCCTTCAATCAGGTTCGAGTCCCTGGACTCGAAGCTGGAACATACTGGACAGACTCGACTCAGGCCGTTGTAGGTCTTACTGATTCGTTCTGCAGTTTAACTTTTGATACCTAACGCGTCCGTCAGGATTTTCATCATGTCTGTTGACACGGAAAAATTCAAGGGAAACCACTGTTGGAGCGTCCCTCGGCCCATCTCGATTGCACGGCGGGTCTTACCTTTGCATTTGCGTATGCAGCATCCGAAACATCTGCGACTGGCATAGTCCGGGAATTTATGAAGTTTGATTCTTTGATTTGTGAAATACTTAATGCATTTTAATCGAATCTATAGTCGAGTGAGTTTCTTACCTTCTTTTGAGAATCTATGGGAGCGCGACAGCGCTCCCATGGGAGTAGCCCCGAGATTGTGGTTTATTGTCTTGCAATAGAGGACAATCTCAAATCATCCTTCTATACTGCTTTTTGTCAATCGAAATATTTTGTCTTTGAAGTCTATGGGAGCGCGTCAGCGCTCCCATGGGAGTAGCCCCCGAGATTATGCTTTATTTCGTTTGAAGTAGAGGATAATCTCAATCATTTTTTTGAGCATCTTCAGTCGAAGAATTTTTGAATACGCTCCCATGGGAGTAATATGACTTAGTCGAAGGAACGGTCGAGTGACCAATTTTGTCGATTGTAGTCTCGAACCCACCACTCGAACGTGGACGTTGTCTCCGCTCCTGACATCATTCGTGACGTCTTAGGCGTGCTTTTGCTGTTTTGACAAGCCCTTCCTATGTGAGCCCAATGTTTCCGAGTTTTGATAGCAGAGGACACCGTTTTTTATTTTGGACCCGACTTATCGTAATATAATCGGGGCAGTCCTCGGGTAACACATCTGTGTTTTTGATTTGTGCCAGGTCCCAAGTTTGTCGAGTGGGTTTGTGTTTCATCTTTGACTCAGCCCCCGAGTATGTCGAGTGGGGTTTGGGTTTTCTGTTAACCCAGCCCCCGAGTATGTCGAGTGGGGTTTTTGAGTTTTCTGGTTAACCCAGCCCCCGAGTATGTCGAGTGGGGTTTTTGAGTTTTCTAGTTAGCCCAGCCCCCGAGTATATCGAGTGGGGTTTGGGTTTTATGCTCGACCCCCAAGTGTTTGAGTGGGGTAAACAATAAAAGGCATATATGAGAAATATGGAGGAACACGTATCTTTATTCGAAATATGTGTTCGACCAGCAAGCCGCCTCATTAAAACCTTCCAGTCCCCTTAGGTACCCTGGTAAGGGAAAAGAGTGCGTCTGAAACTGCTGGTTCTTTGACATTATGCGCTATTACATATGATGTTAAGAGATCTATGCATAAAACCGACGCAGGTGCGCCACGTTCCATGGGTTTGATGCTACTTCGCCCGTTTTTGCGTTCTTCAATCGATAGGCTCCTCCTTCGATGACTTCTGTGACGATGTAAGGTCCTTCCCATGGTGATGCAAGTTTATGGACTTTCTTCTGTTTCTCCCCGCACCAAGTCTCCCACCATGAAGGACCGTGTGCGTAATCGACGACTATGGTAGTTGCGGAGGTCTTGTTGATAAACGGCTGTTCGTGCCAAAGCCGTATTGCGTGCTTCTTCCAGCAAATCGGCTGCGTCTTCGAGTGCCTTGTTCGCGTCGTTTTCTTCATATGCTTCCACCGTGGTGCATTAAACTTGACGTCGGATGGTAACACTGCTTCCGCACCATAGACCATGAAGAACGGTGTGTACTGTGTGGAGGCGTTTGGGGTGGTCCTTAAGCTCCATAGTACTGATGGAGTTCATCTACCCATGCACCCGCGGCCCTTTTGAGTGGTACTAAGAGTCTCTTTTTGATGCCACTGCATACGAGTCCATTGGCCTTTTCGACCTGTCCATTGGATTGTGGATGTGCCACAGAGGCGTAGTTTAGTTTGATGTTTTGTTCCTTGCAAAAGGATTTGAACTCTTCCGCCGTGAAGTTTGTACCATTATCAGTTATGATGCTATCCATTACTCCAAATCGATACATGATCGATTGTATGAAACGAACTGCCGTAGAAGCTGTTGAGCTTGTGATGGGGATAGCTTCGATCCATTTGGTGAACTTGTCGACTGCCACTAGTAAGTGAGTATGACCTCCTTTTGATGATTTTTCAGTGGTCCCACCATGTCAAGTCCCCATTGGGCAAAAGGCCATGCTAATGGTATGGTTTTTAGCGCGATGCGGGTGCATGTGGCTTGGAAGCGAACTTCTGGCAACCAATACATCTTTTGACTATGTCCTCTGCGTCCCTTAGCGCTGTAGGCCAGTAAAACCCTGCTCGGAAGGCTTTGGCTACGAGTGATCGACTGCCCGCGTGGTGCCCGCAGTACCGGCATGAATGTCCCGAAGGAGATCCTTGCCATCTTCGAGTGCAATGCATCTTTGGAACATACCTGAGGTGCTGCGTTTGTACAACTCACCGTTTATGATGGTGTATGCTTTTGCTCGTCGAGTGACGCGTCTGGCCTCGTTTGTATCTTCTGGTAGTTCATTGCGAAGTATGTATGCGAGAAAAGGTTGAGTCCATATTGGCTCAATGAGAAGTACCTCAATCGGAGGATCCTCTGTGCTTGGCGCTTTGCTCTTGTCTGTAGCTGCTGTCTGGTCGATGGTCGTTTGTCGATTGACCTACGCTCTATTCGTTCAAAGAAAACACCCGGCGGGACTGGTGCTTTTGTGGAAGCAATGTTGGCTAATTTGTCAGCCTCTTCATTGCTTTCTCTCCTACGTGTCGTAGTTCGCAGCCATCGAAGCTGCCCTCCATTATGTTGTACAAATCCCGATAAGCGATCATGTTGTCTGCGATTGCATCACAGGCCTTCATTGTTTGCTGCACAACTAAGTTAGAGTCGCCATAAATCATTAGTCGAGTGCATCCCATGGCTTTTGCCATGCGCATGCCATGGATTAGACCTTCGTATTCGGCCTCGTTATTTGATGGGAACTCGAAACCCATTTGCAAGATATAGCGCAGTTTGTCGCCTTTTGGTGATATGAGTATGACGCCCGCTCCTGCTCCTTCATTCTTTTTGGATCCATCGAAATACATGGTCCAGGAATTTGATACGTCAGGTACCCCTGGCAATTGAGCTTCTACCCACTCGGTGTGAAAATCGGGTAGGACTTGTGATTTGATGGCTTTCGGGTGTTCGTACTTGATTCCTAGTGGTCCCAGCTCGATGAGCCATTTTGCTACTCGCCCCGTTGCGTTGGGGTTTGTGAGGACGTCTCCAATCGCTGATTTATTGACCACCGTTATCGGGTGTTCTGTGAAGTAGTGCGCCAGCTTTCTTGATGTCATAAATACGGCGTACGCCAATTTCTGATATTGCGGGTACCGCTGTTTGGACGGGGAAAGAACTTCACTTACGTAATATACTGGCCTCTGTATGCTTTGACTATGTCCTTCTTCCATGCGGTCAACCACCAGCACGGTGCTGACCACTCGATTGGTGGCTGAGATGTATAGGTAGAGTGGCTCATTTTCCTTAGGTGCTACGAGGATTGGCGGACTTGTGAGCATCTTTTTGAGTTCGAGGAAAGCTGCTTCAGCTTCATCCGTCCACTCGAACTTGTCTGCTTTCTTCATCAATTTGTAAAATGGAAGTGCTTTTTCGCCTAGTTTGCTGATGAATCGACTGAGTGCTGCTACTCGACCAGCTAGCTGCTGTACCTCATGGAGTTTGGTAGGTCTCTTCATTGTGAGTATAGCTTGTATCTTTTCTGGGTCTGCTTCGATTCCACGTGCAGATATCAAATAACCCAAGAGTTGTCCAGCTGGGACACCGAAGGTGCATTTCTTTGGGTTAAGCTTGATGTTGTATCTATTGAGATTCTTGAATGTCTCCGTAGATCACTGATTAATGTGTCCTCCTTTTCAGTCTTGATGACGATGTCGTCGACGTAGACCTGAACATTGCGTCCTATCTGTTCTTGTAGACAGTTTTGCATCATGCGCTGGTAGGTTGCACCTGCGTTTTTGAGCCCGAAAGGCATGGTTGTGTAGCAGTAGACCCCGAGTGGGGTTATGAATGCCGTTTTGTCTTCGTCTTCTTCTTCATCCGAATTTGATGGTATCCTGAATATGCATCCAAAAATGATAACCGAGCGCATCCTGCTGTTGAGTCGATGATCTGATCGATTCGTGGTAGTGGAAAGTGATCTTTTGGACAGCATTTGTTTAGGGCAGTAAAATCTACACACATCCGCAGGGTGTCGAGTGCTTCTTTTCGACCAGTACAGGGTTAGCAACCCAGTCTGCCTTTTTGATTTCTCGAATGAACTTTGCAGCAAGTAACCTGTCAACTTCTGCCTCGATTGCACCTCTTTTGGGATCGGAGACACGGCGCATAGTTTGCTTGACTGGTCTAGATCCTGGCTTGAGTTGTAGAGAATGCTCGGCGAACTCTCTGGGGACACCTGGCATATCAGCTGGGCACCATGCGAATATTTCCCAGTTTTTCGGAGAAATTCAACGAGCGCATTTTCCTGTTCGCTGGTAAGACTCGATGATATGTTGACCGTTTTTGAGGGATCAGTCGGGTGCACTTGATGCTTTCTTGTGTCGTTGGTTGCATTGAATTGTCTGTCGGATGCTAACCTCTTGTGTTCCGGCAGAAGTGTGCGGTCGTTAGAAACCTCGAGTTTGGCGAATGATTGCTCCATCCCATACATCTCTGAGATTTTGTTGAAGTCACGGTCGCATGAATCTGACCTTTGAAAGTTCCCGTTGACTGTGATGACTCCTTTTGGCCCTGGCATTTTGAGCTGGAGGTAGGCGTAGTGTGGGACGGCCATGAATCGAGCGAAAGTGGGGCGCCCAAGTATTGCATGGTATTGTGACTTCCAATCGACCACTTCGAACTCAATCGACTCAGTTCTGAAGTGAGTAGGATCTCCAAACGTAACATCGAGTTGTATTGTACCTTGCGAGCACTGCTTTGCCTGGGACGATACCGTGGAAGGTACTTGTGGATTTTGGCAGATTTTCGACTGATTTGTTCATTCTGCGTAGCGTATCTGCAAAGATTATGTTGAGGCCGCTACCCCGTCCATGAAGACCTTGGTCATGGCGTAGCCTCCGATTTGGGCGTCGAGTACCAAGGCTGCGTGCCCTGGTCGATATACTGCGGGTGGATGGTCCTCTCGATTGAAGACAATCGGAGTTTCTGATCCTTTCAAAAAATCTGTGATAGCTGGGGTGCCATGACCGCCATATTGACGTGTCGAGTGTGTAACTTTTGCTCTCTATTGGAGGGACGTCCTCGCTGGATCATGTTCATCTGCCCGCGAGTTACGGGATATTTTTGTTCATCTCCTTGCTGCATCTGGTGCACGGCTGCTGCCATTTGTGTTCCCGTAACGGGTTGTGCTGGCACCATGTACACTGGCGTCGGTTGCGCTGGTGTTGGTGCAGGATACACCTGAGTAGGCTGTGTTTGCGGTGGTATGGAATATACCTGTGCTTGTTGTACTTGTTGCGGCGCTGGATATGCCTGAACAGGCTGTGCTTGTGATGCAGTCGACGGAGTCTGCACTAGTTGAGGAGGTGCACGTCCATCTTTTGCAGTCGCATATATGTTCAATCGCAAGTTGATCGAATTCCCTGCAATTTCTCAGCGAGTGGTTAGAGCGAAGCTTACCATCGTCCCCTTTATAAAGATGGAATCTGCAATAATCATCCATCCTTTCTTCGATTGAGCGCTCAGGATCTTTGTCTGCTCGCCTGCGCCACTCTGGCCTTTGTAGCTATCGCGGTCGTCGCGTCTGTGGTCTCGACTGTCACGTCGATCGTCTGTGCGATGGTCTCGATTACCTCGGCGGTCGTCCGTACGATGATCTCGATTATCACGATGATCGTCGGTCGTCTGTCAGTTTGGTCGCGGCTGTCCCTTGGCTGGACAAAGCCTGCTGCGATGAAGTTTGGATGGTCATCGTCGTGATAACGATGCTTGCGTTTGCGCCTTCGATCATCTCTGTAGCTATCTCTGCGGTCTCGACTGCCACCCTCGTGATTTTCATGTGAGGGTACGGGTCGAGTGCCTCGTACGGAGTCTTCTCCATCTGCCCACTTTGTTGCGAGTACCATGAGTGCCGCCATTGTCTTTGGATCTTCTCGACCAAGTGTTTCTTTGAAGTCTTCTCTCCAGAGTCCGTTTTTGAAGGCGTCGATTGCCCTATCTTCTGATACGTTGCCTACTGAGTTACGGATGGTGGTCCACCGCCGTATGTACGATCTCAGAGATTCATCTGACTTTTGCTTGCAGGTCCGGAGCTCCTCGAAAGTTTTGGGGCGCTCACATAGAGGCTCGAAGTATTTGATGAAATCACCTTTGAAGTGCTCCCACGAATCGTAGTATGATTCGGGTAGCGATTTGAGCCAATCGCGAGCTGTTCCTTCCATCATGAGTTGTATGTATTGCATAGCTGTGGTTGTGGTACCGCGCTGACATCCAACAGCCAGCCTGTAATCTTCTAACCAGCCTGATGGCTCCTGTTTGCAGTTGAACTTTGGCGTGGTAGCTAGCGAAAACTTCTTGGGCATACGAGCCTCCCGGATCCGTCGAGTGAAGCATAGCGCTCCACATGGCCCGATTTCTGCTTCCGAGTCTGAGCTGCTGCTGTATGACCTCCTCGAGTGGCTCCTGCTGGATCGATGATGGCGTGAGCTTTTTCGACTGCTCCTTCCCCGAGGACTTCGACTGCGACGGTCCCGATCTGTATCTCTCCTTGGAGTTGCTTGTGGATGCTGTATGGCTTTGCTGCTATTGCCAGTTGTTTGTACAGTTGGAGGTGCTGATCCCTCTTTGGGTCTCCTGCAGGAGGTTCGATTGTTCTGAGATAGGTGCCTAGCGTCATCAGCGCCCCGGCTGGCTCAGTAGGTATGGGGACTCCTTCCGCGTCGACTGCCATAAAGGCTGGGTTTAGGTTTCGAGTGACCGCTGCACGATCTGCGTCTCCGAGGTTTATGAATCGTGACCTATTCGCGGGGTCGTTTCTGCCTGTTGAACTCGTAGACAATGCTCTTCGCGAGCACTCGATATGCTGGCTTGCTTTTTGCGTTCTTCGAGTACTGCTCGGTAGTTCTTCAACCGTATCGATTCTTGCCACTGGAAGTATTGTAAGGTCAATACCTCTTCCGGAGTTGCGTTTGCTGGTAGCATTGTGCAGCTTTCGATTACTTTGCTCACTTTTTCCGCCATCTCTGCGGTGATGGTCAGCGTGGTTGTTCCGTCAGGCATGGTGACTGTGCAAGGGTACTCTGTAGGTCGACGGCATGTTGCAGCTGCTGACGTTTCTGCTGTACTCGCGGTGTATACCTGATACGGTACCACCCGATCTTCTACCCATGTGTTGCTAATGCGCATTATGGATTCGGCGTCGTCATCCAGGCTCATGTTGGAGTTGCTTTGCTTGCTGGGATTTTTGTCGCAATCGAGTAGATCTTCGAGTGCTTTGTCCAGGCTATCTGCGTCGCAGGTGAATATCTCGTGGCTGGCACGGATTTCTGGGCCGTTGAGATCGGCGAGGTATATGTTGTCATCTATGTTCTCTTCGTTCCCCGCGACGTCGTTGCAGTCGACGACGTTGTCGAGTGACTCGATTGAGTTGTTTGGGCGGTACGCAGATTCGATCTCGCTTCTTCCAAATCTTTTTGCCACCTTATCACGGAACTCTTGCGAGTTCATGGATGTTGCAGAGTCACTTGGCGATTGGATCGGGACGATCTGTGACGATGTCGCGGCCAAGATGGATGGTGTTGCAGTCGAAGCGTTGTCGATTGTCTCCGTGTCGAGTGTCTCCATGTCGAGTGGATCTAACAGGTCCTGCACACCATCTTTATCGACAAAGAAGTTAAATTCTCCAACTGTAATATCCAAACCTGATTCGAGTCCGGCGAAGGCTTGTTGAGCTTCCATCGAGTGCGGTGTGAGCCTCCTTGGAGATTTTGGCGAGTGATCGCTTTTTGAATTGATGCTGGTCGATCTTGTCGGCGAGTTGCCGTTTGCGACGGTGGTCGGTGATTTGCTTTTTGATGATGTAGTAGGCGAGTTACCTTGTGCAGATGCGATCGGCGGGTGGCCGCTTGATGATGAAACCGATGAAACCGTGAGCCCAATACTACCTTTCCCACAGACGGCGCCAATTGTCGAGGTGTGCCCTCGGCAAATCCCATGGTTGCTATACCTAGGGTTGATTGTGTGGTAGAGAACGCGTAGTATCGGTGGAATCGACGGCTGACAAGCTGGATTTACCCAGGTTCAGGGCCCTCGAGTGAGGTAAAACCCCTACTTCCTGCTTGTCTATATTATGGTATGAATATGAGGGTTACAAGGGTTCGACGAGCTGCTGATCTCGCCGAGGTTTTGGTGGCTATGGATTGCTTCTCCCCTCGATCGATCACCCTCCCAGCCTTTATATAGGAGGCTGGGTCTCGGGAAACATAACCGACCAAGGTTTACATGTATGGAAAGTCTCAACCGACTATAACTTGATCTAACTTGGAAAGCACTCTTCATCTTGGGCCTTCCTTCGTGGGCTTTGATTAATCCTTGGGCTTCTTTGATCATCACGTGCACCAGGTACCCTCACGCTGGGGTACCCGCAGAGTATAACCTCGTCAGCATGCCTCATAAATCGACACACAAATTAAGAGATGGTGTAAACTAGAGCTAGGCAATTTAATTTAACAAGAGTACTAAATCGACAACACACCTTTCACTTCTTGATCATCTTGGTCGGCTTTGACATTGGCTTCGGCGGGAACGGTTCACAACCATTCAAAGAGTTGAATGGCCTGTAGTCACACTGTTGTGCTATGCGATTTTGTGGATCAACGTTAGATGGTGTTGCACCTTGGTAGTAGAACAACCCGGGTGGCATGTCACGACAAACATCCCTGACGATTATTGCAGCAAACGACTTCTGGATTAGAGAAAACTCTTGCGTGATATCAACATCAGTGGTTTTCGCCATCTCCTTGCACCATTTATCCATAGCAACTGGAAATTCTAGTCTTCGGTGACTTCGTATGAACTGCTGCATTAGATAGATGACATACCAGGCATCCGTCGGACTGCCATGCGCCTTCTTGATGCAGGTTAGATCCACTTTGTGGGTGAATGCCATCTTGCCTCTCTTATTATTAGTTCTTCTTAGGATGCCTTCATTTAGAAAGCAGTAACCATTGAGAGCATCATCGAGAACACTACTGATGTGCCTGTAGTCTTTCTTCTCATCACTACCCGCGTCGAGATAGATGGCAAACGACTCTTTAGGGTACAGAACGATGAGTGTGCCGTCTTGGTTACTGCACAAAACAATGAAAAGAGACCATCATTCTCACTTATGCTAAGTTAACAATGAAAATGTATGAATAGATGTTATGGCGGCAAGGTAATGACTTACTTGGGAAAGTAAGGCATGAGAAAGATGTTCTTGGTACTATTCGCCATGAAGATATCTTCGATGAACTTTGTCACGCGTATCCTACCCGTAGTGGTGTTCACGAAGCAGTCGGACATGTAGTAGGGGTCGATTATCATGATGTCTGGGTTTTTATCATTAATGAGCTAGCGCGCCATACTTAGCACAAATAGGCGGACCATGGATCGGTGGAGTGATTTCATGTGGTACATGTCAAATATGTCATCAAATCTCACAAAGAGCATGTCTCCGGGGGTTTCATGGAAAAAGCCCATAAGCTTTGGTACCTTTGCTATGTAAAGCGGGTATACATTACGTGATTATCTGAGAAGTTTGTTCTCAGAATAAAGAACACTTTCATGTAGCATCTTCATGTCCTCAGACAAACAACAGGACCACTTTGGCGGCAGGATCGGTTTAGCCATCACATGAGTAGCATGCCAATCGAGGATGGTTATCCTGTCTTGAACTCGGCGCGACTTCAACTTAGACCCCGGCATCGGCTGACTCATGGACTCATCAAGGGCATGTTTCTTCCTTTTTTTCGACACTGCCTTCCTACGCTGCTTAGCTAACGTCTCTACGAGGACATCATTGAGTGTGCCCTGGCTGAGACCGTCAAGCTGAGCTTCAGGCGTTGGTTGAGAACAGAATAGTCGCTTAGTGCAATTATATTTCTCAGGGAGAGTAGGCACGGGACTATTCACCATCAGATCACGGTCAGGTTCATCAAGAGGACTGATGTCGTCCAAAAACTTGAGGTAGTCAGCGGGGTCTTTGTCCTCTATCACGGGCTCAGCTGGTGGAGTGGCCTTTTGTTGGCTTGGTGTTGGCTCTGGAGTGGCCTTTTGTTGGCTTGGTGTTGGCTCTGGAGTGGCCTTTTGTTGGCTTGGTGTTGGCTCTGGAGTGGTGATAGGAGGGTCCAAACAAATTAGTGATTTTGGCCATAGCAGAGGCCAAATCAAGCATTGCTCTAGGTTTAACTCACTTTCGGCTTCGAGGGGTTGAGATGGAGGATCCAAATAACCACAAGCCGGGAACACCCGAGACAATGAAATCTTATAAAATTCATCAGAAATAGGCCGGTTGTGATGGATGCGGTTAAGTGGTGTAACGATGTTTGCTTGTGCCACTTCCTTCAGCTCACCGTCCACAAGTAGGAGCAACGTGCATCTCGTCTGGTCGGCTTGCTCACCGTTCACAAGTAAGGCGTTAGATAGGGCGCCATGCAAGAATGAAGTAATATATAACATGGTTAAATTACCGTGAGGGCGTTGAGCTCGTCTAATGGTGACGGACCGGGGACGGCCCTCGGCGTGCAAGAGATGGAAAGGCTGCTACGAGCCGCGGTGCCATGTACGATGTTGACTGCTGGCGTTTGTTCCTCTCTGTCAGGATTAGGATTGGCGGGTGGCACATTGATGGAGTTGTTGCTGGCTATTATGCTGTCTAAGCTGGGAACGGGGGGAGGTCCTTTTTGCCCCCCCCCCCTCAATCCAACTCCCAAACGAATGATACATGGTCGGAAGGATGGCAGTGATGGCCTTTGTCACTGCGCTGTCGATGCTGGCCTGCATATTTTTTTGCTCGGCCGCCTTCCTATCCTGACGCTTCTCCTTGCACTCGGGGTAGTAATGTGACTGTTTGTGACCGACTCCGGCCCCGACCACCCGGCCACGATGCGGCGGAAGTGTCACCTCCAAATTCTTTCTGTTGTTCATAGCCCTGTGAAAAGAGGTGTCCCATGGGGCCTTCGTCACAGACGATGAGTCGCTTTGAGATTGAGCAAGTTTTTCTTCCTCCAGAATTTGCTTCTCAAAATCCTTGACCTTCTCGTTCAAGACAAGTTCCCCTTTATTCTTGGGATCTTCCCTGAAATGGGCTCTCATAAATCGTCTCGCCAATGAGTCTTTGATCTTGGCATAGGGATCATCCCCTTTCCTTTCTTTGTCCTGCTTTGCCCAAACATCTTCCGCCCCGTCGTATCCACGACATCCGAGATTGTGGGGACCTATATTCTTCACATGCATATCTTTCCCTCACTTGGATAGCGCCTGCGTCGAAGCTAGGCCTTGTTTCTCCTTTGAAAGGATACGTATGGCCACCTAGAGGGGGGGGGGTGAATAGGTGCTACTCAATTTTTAGTTCTTTTTCGAGTTTATGGTTGATACAAAGGTAAATTCTCTAGATATGCAACTAAGGTGAATTTACCTATATGTCAACACTATACTAGGCACGATACAAGTAAGAACTAGCGAGAAAGGAGTAACCGAACGGGAAGCACGCGGAGACAAAAGAGTTAACCCCGAGTTCCTCCTTTTTAGGGGAGTACGTGTCGTTGGAGGGGTGTGAGTATCAAAC
This sequence comes from Poa pratensis, assembly GCA_947311845.1. Lineage (NCBI taxonomy): Eukaryota > Viridiplantae > Streptophyta > Magnoliopsida > Poales > Poaceae > Poa > Poa pratensis. Next base: position 47,312,529 of record CAMZMU010000054.1, read on the forward strand.
TCACGACGCCACAAATGGCCTCACCCTATTCTCCGATGAACCTTGCCCAAAAGCTCGGTTCACCTTCCTTATCGGAATCCTTCAAGGCGGAATCCGGAGCCCTTACAACAACTTGAGGCTCAACCCACAAAAGGATTGGGGGCTCCCAAGCACAACAACACCTGCTACACAAAAGTAACAAGGAAGTGAGAACAACAAGATGCCTAGGTTTTCCTAGTGGAAACCCTAGGCTCAAATCCCTCAAGTGAATGAGGGGGAAATGAAGAACGGCTTGGTGAAGATGTAGATCGGTGCCTTCTCCTTCAATCCTCCAAAGATCAACGCTTTTGGGTGGAGGGATTGGGAGATCTAGGTTGGTGAAGCTTTCGTTAATGGAGGAGAGAGAATCTTGAAGCTTGAATGAGCTGGAGGTAGGTGGAGGGGTATAAATACCCCTCCAGAAAATCTGGCCGTTGCAGTCTTCAGAGGGCCGGATATTTCCGGGCTAAGTGCCGGATATTTCCGGCAAGGCCGGATATTTCCGGGTCGAGACCCGGATATTTCCGGGGTGGCCGGAAATCTCCGGCTAAATATCCGGCCAGCAGTTGGGGTACTCCAGTACCAGACCTTGCTCGACACTTAGTCGAAATCACGTGCCCCGGATATTTCCGGTCTCTACCCCGGAATTTCCGGCCCCGGAATTTCCGGCCTGGCCCCGGAAATCTCCGGCCAAGACAGAATTGATGAAGTTTCTCTCTTCTTAATTGTTGAACCTGAAACAACCAAACTTCACAACATAGCAGCTTATAATTAGGACTCTATTTATGTTGTCTTTATTCACCAAAAGTAGGATGAAAGAAATGCCCTTTCAATCTCCCCATTTTGGCGAATAATGACAACATGACTAGAGGGATTTGCAAAATATAGACGGGCTCCCCCTAAGTGTGTGCATTATTACGAATATGTTCTTGAATACAAAAATGCACACAACTTATTGGAAAAACACCCCCTAGATTTTACAAACCACGCAAGTTCAAGTCAAGATATAAACTTGCAAGAAAGGAACTTGCCAAGCACAATAATACACATAATAGATAGTTCAATAAGGAGTTCTCATATGTCTTACCACACATGCAAATAGAGGTACACTTAAACAACAAAATAAAACAAGTTGGGAGCAACAAGCATAAGATACAAAATAGAAGAAAACGCAAGCTTGTACTCCCACCCATGCAAATCCCCGAAGACCTAATAGAGATACTTCTCCCCCTTTGGCATTACACCAAAAAGGGAGAGAGACCGATGCTAGTGCCCCAAGCATCACGCGTCCGGGTCATTGCCATCCTCATCAAGATCCACATCATCCTCGACCTCACAGCTCCAGTTAACCGCTTCAGCATTCCATTTCTCATAAGGAATCAACTTCTTAAGAGGCTTGGGAGCATTGGGAATCTTGAGATGATCAAAGATCTTGGACTGATTGGTCAGAATAGCATGCCTCTCTTCATACGCGACATAGTTTTCCTTGTGGAGTTCAGAGCCCATGCATAACATCTTCTCCATGGCGCGGACAACCCATGGACGGTTCTTAGGAGGACCAGCTTTCTTCACCTTGGGGTTACTAGGAGCTCGAGACCGAGAATCATTCACAAGATCTTCATCAATGTCATACATGGTGGCTTGCTTTTGAATCACATGAGCAGATTTCTGGACCAAACGGACATAAGAGTGAGATTCACAATCAAGGGCAAGATCCACATCCTTTCCTTCTTCCTCACTTAGAGGATAGAGATGCTTGATGAGCTTCATAATATAAGGAGCATATGGAGGAACCTTCCTCTCCATGACAGCTTGGTAAATCTCATGAAAAATGAAATCCATCACATCAATACGGCAAGAGTTAGGAGCGGGATCACCAAGCAAGCAAGTCTCATGCGCGAAAGCCAGAAGAGGGACAAGGCCTCCTCAAATATCATCGTTGTTGCCGGCGCTAGGAGCAATGGTGTTACGGAACATGAGAAGAAGAATATCATACACCAGCAAGAGCCCTGTGATAGTACCAATAAGCCTCCAGTAACATAGAGATCAGCCAAGATGTTCTTGTTGGGGGTAACACCTTCCACATGCATACGCTCACCTTGAGGGCTGAGGTTGCCTTCAAAAGGATAGCCAAGAAGGTCTGCAAAGTCATGGAAGGTAGCATGAAGCCTGTGAGGCCCTGACATCCAAGTCATACCACGGTCTGGAGATGAATCAAACACAACTGTGGAGTAAAACTGATGAATCAAGGGAACGTTGTAGTTGCAAGAGGTTTTCATCAATTTCCTCAAACCCAAAGCATCAACTACACTGACTGCCCCACCAAAATAGTCTGCCTTGGTTGCTAGCTGTTTAAAGTTGATAACCTTGTGAGGGCAAACTTTGTGCTTGTCAGACAGCTTGAGATACAGCTCACGGTGCAGCAGCTCCATCTGAGAGGTCCAGAAACAGGTATCAATGTCTTCCTCTTGAGGAACCTCATAAGTGAATGCCGAACGCCAAGTGCGAAACTCAGACAAGGACAGATCGTCCAGAGATCGCTGCACAGACTTGTTCTTTGGGCGCCGACGCTTCTTTGCAAAGGCACTTTTGCTGCTTTCTGACTCGGAACTTGCCTCATCAACCGGAGGGTGAGGACTTCGAGAGGTAACAAGCTTTCGACCCCGGCGTGAACTACCACCTGCAGAAAGAGAGATAGAGCAGTAGGAAGCACAGGGGTAAGCACTCGTGTCCAAGGAAAAAACAAGCGTAGCATGAGAAGATTCATAGTTGGAAACAGAGTGAGCCAGACCGGAAATTCCGGTCCGCTGGCCGGAAATATCCGGCCCCGGAAATTCCGGGCCATGGGCCGGAAATATCCGGTGCAGCCTACAGCGGACGAAATTTGCATCTTGCTCAAGAAATTTCCAACAAAAATCAAATCGATGCTAACACACAGTAGGGCAAACCTAGATGATCATTTCTACCAAAAGAATCATGGTATAAATCTCTAGAATCACTAGGGAACACGAAAATCACTTCGTCCTAGATGTGAAAATAGAGATGATTACCGGACTCCATGGAGAAAACGAGTTGGATGAAAAGGATCCCCTAGGCGTGGGGATGCAGATCCGGCACAGAACCGGAAGAAACCGCGGTCGGAGGACCCTCGGCGAGATCGATGGCGTCGTGTGTGCTCTGGGCAGGAGAGAGAAGGAGGGAGACGCGGGGTAAAGAACTGAACGCGAGGGAGCAGTTTACCCAGCGCCTCCAAAGAAAAAGGGCCCAGATCCACTTAGGCCGGATATTTCCGGCCCAAAGGCCGGATATATCCGGTACCGGAAATTTCCGGAACTATCTCCGGGCTAATTTCCAGCAACTCCAGTACTGAAGTTGTATAGGTCCTTAGCCGCAAATAGAAACGGAAATTGGGCACCGGAAATATCCGGGTTGTACCCGGAAATATCCGGGATGCCGACGCCAACAATCTTTTCAGGAAAAACTTAGGACACGAGTGAGAGAAAAGCATGGTTTTGAGATAAGAAGGCTTAGGAAGATAACAAGTAACTGGAAATGGTACTTCACACTCAAACATGTTCAAAAAGCAAATGAAAGTCTTAAAACCAACATTTGAGTGAGTTTTCCATAAGAAACACCGGATAGGCAATAAAATCCAAAGAAGCTCCAATAAGATCAACTCTTCGCAAAGAAGAGGGCGGTGGCCTAGGCCACCATGTATGAGATTATGGCGTGACACCGCGAAGATGTATCTTGGGTTCACAACCAACACTCATCATTGAAGCTCACATTTTCATGAATTGAAAATAGAAAAGCAAATGAAATCTTACTATCGGCATAATGGGGGGAGGGATAGTCCAATGTATTAGGACCGCACTCCCCCTATGTCCATGCCTACACCTAAACACAATAGATAGTTAAGACATAGGTGTGTATGCAAAATAGTCAAGCCACGCTCCTTGAATCCACGATATTTAGCTCATTCCTCAAATAAGTGAATCTTGCTTCATCAAGAGGCTTCGTGAAAATATCGGCAAGTTGGTCTTGTGTAGAAACATGGCTTAGCTCAATATCACCACGGGTAACATGATCTCGAATAAAGTGATGACGAATCTCAATATGCTTGGTTCTTGAATGTTGCACCGGGTTGTGGGCAATATTGATAGCACTTGTATTGTCACATAAAAGAGGCACTTTGTCACAAATGACACCGTATTCCTTTAAAGTTTGCCTCATCCATAACAATTGGGTGCATTCACTTGCGGCGGCCACATACTCGGCTTCGGCGGTGGAGAGAGATATACAATTTTGCTTCTTGGAGGACCAACTCACCAAGGAACCACCAAGAAATTGGCAAGCCCCGGAAGTGGACTTCCTATCATCATGATCACCGGCCCAATCCGAGTCTGTGTACCCACAAAGAGAGAAAACCTTGTCCTTAGGGTACCACAAACCAAACTTTGGGGTATGAGCCAAATATCGGAGGATTCTTTTGACCACCATATCATGGCTTTCTTTAGGAGCGGCTTGGTACCTTGCACACACCCCTACACTCAACACAATATCGGGTCTAGATGCACAAAGATAGAGCAAAGAACCAATCACGGAACGGTATACCTTTTGGTCGACATCAAGACCATTTGGATTGAGTTTAAGATGAACCTTTGTGTCCATTGGAGTGCGCTTCTCCTTAACACCAACCATATCAAATTTCTTGAGCATGTCTTGGATATATTTAGCTTGAGAGATGAAAGTCCCTCCCCTCAATTGCTTGATCTCAAAACCAAGGAAGAACTTCAACTCTCCCATCATGGACATCTCAAACCTATCGGTCATAAGCTTTGAAAATTCATCATTGAAAGCTTTGTTAGAAGAGCCAAAGATAATATCGTCCACATAGACTTGGCATATGAAAAGCTCCCCTTTTACTCTCTTGGTAAAGAGAGTGGGATCGATTTGCCCAACCTCAAACCCACGGTCTACTAGAAGCTCTCTAAGGTGCTCATACCACGCACGTGGGGCTTGTTTAAGGCCATAGAGTGCCTTATCGAGCTTGTAGACATGGTTAGGGAGTTTGGGATCCTCAAACCCCGGTGGTTGCTTAACATATACTAATTCTTTGAGTGGACCATTAAGAAAAGCACTTTTCACATCCATTTGTTGCAAGATAAAATTATGATGAGAAGCATATGCAAGGAGGATACGGATGGACTCAAGGCGAGCCACGGGAGCATAGGTCTCTCCAAAATCAATGCCTTCAACTTGAGAGAACCCTTGAGCCACCAATCTTGCCTTGTTCCTCACCACCATGCCATGTTCATCTTGCTTGTTCTTGAAAATCCATTTAGTGCCTATAACATTGCGGCACTCTTTTGGCTTCTCCACTAGCTTCCACACCTTGTTGCGCTTGAAGTTATTGAGTTCTTCATGCATAGCATCCAACCAATCTGGATCTTCAATAGCTTCAAAGACTTTCTTTGGTTCCACCAAGGATATGTGAGCTTGATGGGCACTAAAGTTTGCGCATTGCCTTCTAGTCACAACCTTGCCCTTCAAATCACCAATAATATTGTCCAAAAAGTGTTGCCTTCTCAACAAGGTCTTGACATTTCTTGCACGACGACGGGTGTTGATGTCCTCACGAGAGCTTGGAGGAATTTCTTGATCATGTTGTTCATCTTGATCATCTTGATCATTTGTGTCCCCGTCTTGACCAGAATGATGACCTTGGTCTTCAATATGCACACCTTCATCACTTGAAGGGGAAGATGGAACTTGGTCTTGATCATGGCTAGCATCAATAATTGGAGAACTTGGTTCTTGCGTAGCAACTTGATCAACTTGAGGAGGGTCTTGAACTTGTTGTTGGCTTGGTGCTTCATTTGCTCCATCGGATGGTGCGATGTCCACTTGTGATGATGATTGCTCCACATGGGTGGAGCTTGGTCCTTCTTGAGGCGCCTCATGAGAAATCTCGATTGGGCGAAAGAATCCCACGCCCATTCGCCTTATAGCATCTTGAGGTTCCTCATCATCTACATCACGAACATGAAATTGTGTCACTTGGGAGCCATCATTCTCATCGAACTCCACACTACAAGATTCTACAATAGTCCCGAAGGTCTTGTCATAGATTCTATAAGTGTGGGATTCGGCACCGTAACCAACAAAAGTACCCTCAAAAGCTTTAGACTCAAATTTAGTTAAGCGATAACCTTTAATCTTATAGAAACACTTACAACCGAACACCCGGTAGTAGGAAATATTGGGCTTGTTGCCGGTAAGCATTTCATATGGAGTGAACTTCTTGCCCGTGCGGAAGTAGAGGCGGTTAGATAAATGACATGCCATGGAGATGGCCTCGGCCCACAAGAAGAGTGGGGGCTTGAACTCCGCCAACATAGATCTTGCCATATCCATAAGGGTCCGGTTCTTCCTCTCGGCTACACCATTTTGTTGAGGGGTATACGCAGCGGAATATTGATGACGAATTCCCTCTTCACTAAGAAACTGATTTAGGGTGTAGTTCTTGAACTCGGAGCCATTGTCACTTCTAATGGCCAATATAGGAACATTGTGTTGACGTTGCACTTCATTGGAGAAGTCAATGACGGCTTGTTGGGTCTCACTCTTCCACTTGAAGAAATAAACCCATGTAAATCTTGAATATTCATCGACTATCACCAAGCAATACTTCTTTCCACCAAGACTTGGTTGAGGCACGGCACCAAAGAGATCAACATGGAGAAGTTCCAATATCCTTGTTGATGAAATGATGGTCTTGTGTGGGTGGGGAGAATCATGCATCTTTCCTTCAACACAAGCCCTACAAAGACGATCTCTAGAAAAAGAAACATTCTCTTTTAGTCCAAGGATGTGGCCACCCTTGTGAAGACTTTGCAAAGTTCTCATATTGACATGGGATAAGCGGCGATGCCACAACCATCCCACGTCGGCCTTTCCGAATAGGCACATCGTTTGAGAGTTGGTTGACTCCGAAAGGTCTACCACAAACAACTCATTTTCGACATACCCAACGTAAGCGACCTTTAGAGTCTTGCTCCACATGAGTACCACAATATCAAGATCAAAATGGACGGCAAAACCCATCTTATTAACGGCACGAACGGACATTAAATTATAACCAAGGGACTCAACAAGCATGACATTTACAAGGGTGATATCCCTTGCAACTACCACCTTGCCAAGACCCGATACCTTTCCCTTTGAGTTATCTCCATAAGTGACGGTTGCTTGATTTATGCTTGTTCTCAACTCCGTCACGATCTCCTTGCTTCCGGTCATATGACTAGTGCATCCACTATCAATCACCCATTTCGACCCGCCGGAAGCATAGTCCTACAAGAAATCATTGCTTGGTTTTAGGTACCCATTTTGCAATGGGTCCTCTTTTGTTAGCAACAAGGGTTTTAGGGACCCAAATAGAGTAAGCAATGTAACCATCATAAGGACCAACATATTTAGCATACATGTCGGGGGGCTGCCCCCGGGTAGGGCAAAGATGATGTGTTATGAACAGTTAAGGTCTAACCGGATCAAGGAAAGAAGAGCCGGCTAAGTTATCCGGGTCGGATCTCAAGGCGATTCGGTCAGTCCTACTTCAAGCCAGTGAAAGAAAAGACCAAAGGGGATCCGGTGAGGTTTAACCGGATCCAGGAAAGAAGAGCCGGCTAAGTTATCCGGGTCGGTCAGGAAGGACCCGGGTAGGGCAACTCGGATGATGCACAGGGGCCAAGTAATGTCAGTAAAAGTCACGGGCACTGTAAGGTTACTGACCGGGGCTCAGAAGACAGCAAGGTGCTGCCACAGGTTTTCCGGGTCACAAGCCCCTAGGCGCTGACTCGGCCTATTCGGGAAAGGGGCAGTGGCTAGGCTACTGTGGTCTACACTGCCTTAAGCTCAAAGAGGAAAGATAAGCCTGTGGTGAACAGAGGGTGAGCTGGGCTGAGTGACAGTGGCCAGTGTTTGTCCTGTTCTCCTTGTCCATGCCATTGTCCTCTGCGGCCAGGGGCAAAAGGGTAATTCGGTTACTGTATATAGGCAACACCACCTCCTCCTGTGGGGGGATCGACCATTGTGAGCATCATTTCCCCCCCAAGCTTCATCTTCTACCTAGAGCCCTTCCTTTGTTCATCATACAGCTCAAGGAGCGCTCTGTACTTGTAAACACTTGAGATATAAGAGAGTAGGCTAGAGCTGCAGTAGGGGTGTTACCTCCACAAGAGGGCCCCGAAGCAGGGTACATCGTGGTGTTCTTCGCTGTTCTTGGTTTGCTTTGTTCTTGTTGATTCCTGCGAGGTTCTTGTTTGATCTTCATGCGTGCTTCGTAGCGCGCAAACCCTCCCCGGTTCCCCCAACGCCCAAGCGAGCCCACACTTAAGCCATACCCATGGCATCTGCCGTGACACCACCACGACAGTTGGCGCCCACCGTGGGGCAAGCATTGGCGTTGGCTGGGGTTTCCATCCGGACGGGCTCCGTCACTGGTGCCGGCGAGCGGGTCCTCTCCGGGCTCGTGTGCAAGCTCGGCGAGTTCAACTTCATCAGCGACAACGCGGGGTGCTTCTCCAACAAGCCCTTCCCCGCGGATGGCTTCCTCATGACGCTGGGCAGCTTCGTCACCTACGTCGCCACCGAGCCAGTTCGCGAGTACCCGGCGCAGGTGCTCGTGGCTGCGGATCCTCCCTCTTTCCGCGCAGCTCGCGGAGGGCGTAGCGCTCGCCCTGGGAGCAGCGTGGAGGTCATGGTGGCTGCCGCAAACGCTGCTGCAGGCAAAGGAGGTGCCAGCACGAGCGTGCCAGAGGAACTGGCCACGCCAGTCGATCCGGCTGACAAGCCGACTCGGACAGCTAAGTTCCCTAAGGAGAAACCCGATCCGGTTGGTCCCCTTGGCATGTCAAGCAGGGGTGCTTCCTTAGAGGGTATCTTGGAAAAGCTAGCTCGGCCAGTGGCTCCTGGAGCAAATGTTGATCTTACTGTAGCTCAGCTAGAGGCAGAGCGCCTGAGGTTGCAAAAAGAGGCTCGGTTAGTGATAGAGTCTAGGCAAGAGTTTGATAGAGACCTGAGAGAATACAATGCTGCCAATGGTATCACAGATGGCTTTACTCCTGTAGTGCACCGCTCGCGCAAGAAAGCCGAGCTACGTAACAGAGGCAAGGACCTCAACGACGAGTTGGCTAGAGCTGCAGGTTCGAGCTCAAGTAAAGCCACTAGTCATAGGTCCGGAACAGGCAAGCCGGTTTATAGCTCCCCGGCTAAGAATCTTAGGGCTGCAGCAGCAGCGCGAGCTGAATTAAGTAACCTGACCGGGGATGCTTGGCGCAAGCAGGCGGAGAGAGTGAATGAGCTAGTGGATGTGTGCAACAGGCAGAATGAGGCCTACAGGAAAGCTAATCCGGATGCTGGTGGTTCCCGGGTAGTTGTCTCGGTTAGGGCTGCTAGCCAGAAGTCTAAGGGGCAAGCGTCCTCTCCGCATGTTGATTGACCGAGCCCAAAGTGTGAACTCGGGTAAGAGCAAGCAGCTGCAAACTTATGATGCGGTATACGCAAGCAAGCAACTTGCAGCCCAAGGAAAAGGCGGACAAGGCAGAAACAGTGGTGGTCAAGGCAATCCGGGTACTGGAAGGGAGAATTCGGCTGGCCGAGGTCAACCGCCTCGCCACCCCGGACAGCAAATGATGGCACAGGTGCAGCAGCAGAGTGGTGGCCAGGTGGGCTACCGTTATGACGATGGCAATTCGGCTATGGCGCGAGCCGGATACCAGACGTATGACAATGCACTGGCGTCGAGACTGGGGCCTCGGATGTTGGATCCGGATGATCAGCGTCTCAAATTGGACAGAATCTACCAGTCCGAGAAGCTGGAAGAGCAAGGCCCACCGGGTCCACCATGCTTTGGACCTCGGATAATGAATGAGCCAAGTGTGCCTTTGTTTCAGCTCGGCCGCAACACGAAGCCGTATAATGGCAGCACCAAGCCACAGGATTGGCTGACGGACTATGTATCATCAGTGCACATTGCGGGGGGCAATCGCCGATGGGCGGTCCGGTATCTCCCGCATATGTTAGAAGGTCCAGCCCGGATCTGGTTGAATAACTTGCCGCCGGGTAGTATCAATTGTTGGATGGATTTGGAACAGGCGTTTAACAGCAACTTCTCCAGCACCTACAAGAGGCCAAACCGACCTCAGCTCCTGGCTGCGTGCAAGCAGGAAGAGAGGGAGACAGACCGAGAGTATTTGACTCGGTGGAGCAACATGCGCAATTCTTGCGAAGGTGTAGTGGAGGAGCAGGCCATTTCATGGTTTGCACAGGGATGCAGGCATGGTACACCACTTTGGCAGAAACTCCAAAGAGATATGCCGAAAACCCTGGCAGATATGATCCGGATAGCAGACACGTATGCGCTGGGTGATCCAACACAGCCCGCATTGGATGCAGTGGGAGCAAACAGGAGGCAACCAGTTAATAACCGAGTTGGACCATTAAGGCCTAGTGACCGACATGAATTCGGTTACAAGAGAAGAGATCCGGATTACAGATACGGTTCTGATCAAGTTGCTGCGGTAAACATGGATCAACCCGGTGGAGGAGATGCGCAGAGGCAGAAAACTGATGGTCCAGCTTGGAGGCCGAATCAAGGTGCTTGGCCGAAGAAAGTGTGGGAGGGACCAAGTCCACCTCTGACTTTTGAGTCCAGATTAGATGGGCCTTGCTGTTATCACACCACCGATCCGCGCAAACCGGCTAATCATTCGACCCGGAACTGTAGTTGGCATCACCGCATTCAGGCGGAAGGTCAAAGAGGACCACCTCAAAGAGGTGCTCCTAGACCGAATTTCAGGCCAAACATGCCGCTAACCGGAGCCAATGCGACCCCGGTCAACGCTGGAACTCCAAGGCCAGCAGCAACGAAGCCGGTTAACCTGGTGAACATGGGAGGCAGTGACAATGGTGATGGCCCAAGTAGGCAAGGTGGATACCCTGGGAATGATTACAAGGAAGCACATCAGAGTTATGTGGTTTTCGTGACCGAGCCAACTGACAAGAAAAGTCAGTTGAGACGAGCAAAGGAGGTGAATGCCGTGATGCCAGCAGTTCCAAAGTACTTGAACTGGTCTGAGCAGGAGATCACTTGGAGCAGGGCGGATAACCCAAGGATCATGCCAAGCCCAGGGAACTATGCACTGGTGGTGGATCCAACTTTGGTTGGACCCAAGCTGAACGTGAAATTTAGCCGAGTCTTGGTCGACAATGGCAGTGCCATAAACATCATGTATCGGGACACAATGATCAAGTTGGGTATTTCGCCGAATCAGTTGCAACAGAGCAGCTGTACTTTCCATGGCATAGTACCCGGGGTATCTTGTTCCCCCATGGGTAAGATCTGGGTAGATGTGTTGTTCGGTACCAGGGACAATCACAGGCTTGAGAGTCTCGAGTTCGAGGTGGTGGATTTGGAAAGCCCATACCATGCTCTGCTTGGCAGGCCAGCATTAGCCAAGTTCATGATATCTACTCATGTGGCCTACCTCAAGATGAAAATGCCTGGCCCGAATGGTGTTATCACCGTTGCGGGAGACTACAAGAAGGCCATACAGTGTGCTACAGTTGGTTCCAACTTAGCCGAATCACTGGTGATACAAGCTGAAAAGAGCAAGATGCACGAGGTGGTGGCAATGGCGAAGTCGGCTCAGTTAGGCGTGCTGGCCATGACCAACCCGGATGGCGGCGCAACCTTTGAAGTGCCCAAGGAGACAAAGAAGATCCCCATTGACCCGGAGAACCCAGAGCGCATGGCCATCATTGGAGCCGGTTTGGGCGAGAAATAGGAAAGCGCGCTCTGCCATTTCCTCCGTGAGAATCGGGATATCTTTGCATGGTCGGCTAAGGACCTGCCTGGTGTTCCGAGGGAATTGGCAGAGCACTCTTTGTTTGTCAGGCCAGAAGTAAAACCGGTTAAGCAACCGACTAGGCGTCTCTCAGAAGATAGAAGAAAAGTGGTGCTCGATGAGCTGGCTAAGCTACTGGCAGCCGGATTCATTATGGAGGTGTTGCATCCAGACTGGATATCCAATCCGGTTCTGGTAGAGAAGAAGAAGGACGAACCAGCTGTGGTCAAGGTGTGGCGCATGTGTATAGACTTCACCAATCTGAACAAGGCGTGTCCGAAGGATCCATTTCCTTTACCTCGGATTGATCAAGTGATCGATTCCACTGCTGGGTGTGAGTTGTTGTCTTTTATTGATGCGTACTCTGGTTTTCACCAGATACCACTGAACCCTAAAGATCAAATAAAGACTGCTTTTATTACCCCGTATGGGGCGTATTGCTATCGTGTCATGTGTTTCGGTTTGAGAAATGCCGGTGCTACTTATCAGAGATGTATGCAGAAATGCCTACACTCCCAGATGGGCAAAAATGTGCAGGTCTATGTCGATGATATTGTTATCAAAACTAAAGAGAAACATACTCTCCTCGGGGATCTCGAGGAGACATTTGTGAACTTGAGAAAATATCGGTTGAAATTGAATCCGGATAAATGCACCTTTGGTGTCCCGGCTGGAAAGTTGCTTGGCTTCCTTGTATCAAGCCGAGGCATTGAAGTTAACCCGGCTAAGATCCGAGCCATAGAAAACATGAAATTGCCTAAGTGTCTAAAAGATGTGCAAAAATTCACCGGGTGCTTAGCCTCATTAAGCCGGTTTGTGAGTCGGTTAGGAGAGAAAGCTTTGCCCTTATATCAATTGATGAAAAGAGCACCGGGTTCACATGGACCCCACAGGCAGATTCGGCTTTCAATGAGTTGAAAAAGATGTTGTCCACTGCTCCAGTTTTGGCATCACCTTTGCCGAGTGAACCGATGTTGCTTTACATTGCGGCCACTAACCGGGTCGTAAGTGTGGTTATTGTGGTAGAAAGAGAGGAAGAGGGCAAATCCGTGCAGAGGCCGGTGTACTATTTGAGTGAGGTGATCTCAACTTCGAAGCAAAATTATCCTCACTACCAGAAGATGACATATGGTGTGTACCTGGCGGTCAAGAAATTGAAACATTACTTCCAAGAGCACCCGATTACAGTGGTGTGTGAAGCTCCAATTGCGGAGATCATTGGGTGCAAAGATGCAACTGGCCGAGTTGCCAAATGGGCGATAGAAGTGTCTCCTTACACACCGCATTATGAGAGAAGAGACGCTATCAAGTCTCAGGCTTTGCCGGATTTCCTTTGTGACTGGGCTGAGATGCAATATGAGCCACCTAAACCGGATTACAATTACTGGAGGTTGCACTTTGACGGTTCCAAATGCAAAATCGGGCTAGGTGCTGGAGTGGTGCTCACATCACCAAAACAGGATCAATTGCGATATGTATTGCAGATTCATTTCTCAGCGTCAAACAATGTAGCCGAGTATGAGGCACTGATCCATGGGCTTAATGTGGCTCGGGACATCGGCGTTCGCCGAATTGAATGTTTCGGTGATTCGGATTTGGTCGTACAGCAATCTTCTGGAAATTGGGATGCTCTTGATGCCAATATGGCACTGTATCGGTTTCATGTTCAGAAAATTTCGGGATTTTTTGAAGGCTGTGAATACAAGCATATACCTCGGCTGGAAAACCAAGCTGCAGATGTTCTGTCAAAACTCGGGTCGTCTAGGGAGGCAATCCCACCCGGAATATCCTTGAATCATCTAAGGGTCCCTTCAATCAAACCGTCGCCTGATTCCGAGTCGATTTTTATTCCCAAGCAAGAATCCGAAGCTATTCCTATGAATGTTGACGTTGAGTATATCGAGGAAGACCCGGGGACTGCATGCCCGGACTCGGGGACTGCTCACGCAGATTCGGAAAATGCTAACCGAGTCTTGGGAAAGAGGAGTAGAGATGATGATGCTAACCGGATTGTGGGGAATGGACAGAAGCTGATAGAAGAGATAATGGCGGCCAAACCTGTGGAAGAAAATGAGCACTTGTTCCCTTTGCATCCAGTACCAGAGTGGGCTGAAGAGATCATGAAGTTCATCGAGGAAGGAAGCTTGCCAAGCGATGAGACCAAGGCTAGGCGTGTCCAGAGGAGATCCAAGGCTTATACCATCATCAACAAGGAGTTATACAAAAGAAGTGTAACCGAGGTGTTGCAGCGCTGCGTGGAGCCAGCAGAGGGCAAGGAGATGCTCCTAGAGATACACCAAGGTGAATGTGGACATCATTGCAGTACAAGAGCCCTGGTGGCTAAAGTGTTCCGGCATGGATTTTATTGGCCCACTGCTCATGCAGATGCGGAGGACATAGTCCGCAGGTGTGAAGGATGCCAGAGATTTGCTAAGCAAACACACTTACCCGCATCGGCACTGAAGACAATTCCTATTACTTGGCCATTTGCGGTGTGGTGTTTGGATATGGTGGGAGATTTCAAGCCGGCTAGGGGCAACATGACACATATGCTGGTGATGGTGGATAAGTTCACCAAGTGGATAGAGGTGAAACCAATACGGAAAGTGGATGGCCGTTCGGCTGTAATCTTCTTGAAAGAAATCATTTTGAGATACGGATACCCTCATAGCATCATCTCGGATAACGGCACAAACTTTGCTGTCGGAGAGTTTGCCCGATTCTGCATGAATAAGGGGATCCGGTTAGACATAGCCTCAGTGGCACATCCAGAGTCCAATGGGCAAGTGGAAAGATCAAATGCTCTAGTGTTAGCCGGCATCAAGGCTCGTCTCATTGAACCATTGTTGAAAACTCCAGGGTGCTGGATAGATGAAATCCCATCAGTTCTATGGGGTCTAAGGACTACACCGAATCGGTCAACAGGCTATACGCCATTCTTTCTGGTGTATGGGGCAGAAGCTGTCCTACCCACTGACATAGAATATGATGCACCAAGGGTGGCAATGTACACTGAAACCGAGGCAAAGGAGGCCCGGGAAGATGCAGTGGATCTGCTAGAGGAAGCAAGAGAGTTGGCCCTGTCTCGGACAGCAATATACCAGCAAAATCTCAGGCGTTATCATAGCCGGAAAATCAGTCCTCGAGTGTTTCATGAGGGTGATCTAGTGCTGAGGCTGGTGCAGCGCAGCAAAGGCCGACACAAATTGTCACCTCCATGGGAGGGACCATTCATTGTGAGCAGGGCTATGCACAATGACTCGTACTATCTTATAGATGTACAGGAACCAAGGGAGGATGGCTTGGACAGACCCGGACAGGAAACCAAGCGACCTTGGAATGTAGCTCTGCTTCGACCCTTCTACTCTTAAAGGGCGCAATGTATGTATTTCAATTTATCATGAATGAAATCGCAGTAATCCGAGTCTGGACTCGGGGACTGCTTCGTCCTTATGCGTGTGTTGTTTATTACGGCTTTGTTTGTTGCCGTTCATGTGCCGAATCGCTTTGAACCTTGTTCTGAGTTTCAGTAATGTATGTTGTGTTGTTGATCTCGTGACTCGACTGACAAACACCAAAATGGTAGTCAAGAGCAGAGATGAGGAATATGGGAAACATGAAAATGGACACGGGGACTCGGTCCAAAACCGATTCGGCACATGTCGTTTACTAACCCCTGTTATTTATTTTTTCGTTTATGTTGAATGATTCTAAACCACAACTCGCATGTTTCAAGTACTGTATGCTATGATTCCTATCTTGTGACTCGACTGTCAAAACACCCAAAGAGGTAGACAAGAGCAAAGATTTGGCAAAAGTAGTAAACAAGAAAACAGACTCGGGGACTCGGTTTAAGATGATCCAACATAAACCTTGTCCGGATCACGTTAAGCATGATAAGCATAGTCTCGAAAGAACTTAAAATAGTCTATTACATCTGCTCCCGGCATACCGGGGATTTAATGTTTTTGTTAAGTACTTCAGGGGGCAGCGGACTCGGTCGCGGCAGACTCGGTCATAGGAGTTTCAGTTGCGGGAACTTCTGTGGGAGGAGCTTCGGTTAGCGGAGCTTCGGGCGCGCGAACCTCGGTTACGGGTATTTCGGTGGAAGTGGACGCGGTTACGAGAGGTTCTGTTGCTGGAGCAGATTCGGAAGATGGTGGCGCTCCGGAAGTAATCTTGACTGGAGAGCTTGAAGGATGGGCGGATTCGGAAATTTCCGGATCGCGTGAAGCCTGTTTAGTAATCACAGTCAAGTTAGTGGCTGAAATCACAAAAGACTCGGTTGGAGTTTGTTCGGTGAGCTTGGCCGAGTCGGAGGCTGGTACCTTGCTGGATTTTTCTTCATCAGACTCGCCCTCTGAGTCGGCATATTCTTCAGCGGAGGCGTCGTCTGATTCCTCTTCTTCAGTGTCTTCTCCATCCGAGTAGACTGGAGCCTCCAGATCAAGATGCTTGGTGCGTGCAAATTCGGCCATGAAGTTGGCGGCTTCTTCACGGATCTTGATCCGGATAGGGTCTGTAGCCCATGAAGAACCCTCGCGAAAGGAGCGCACTTTGGCAAGGTCAATCAGCTCGTACCAGGACATGATGAATAACAAAGCTGCGTCAGCACCAGCGCGGGCAGACGAAGACCTCCACTGTTTTAACCGGGTCATTGCTTGATCCAGGTCTCTGATCAGCTCCTCCACGGGCACAACTTGCCGCGCTTCAGGAAACAAGATTCGGTGAGCCTTGAGACTTGCATTAAGCAGACCAATGTGGGAATCCTTCAGAGGAGCAATCCGAGCCTTAAGTGCTGTAATATGATCTTCGATGTCCCATGTCTCGGATAGGGGAGCCTCGGTTAATTTAGCTCTCTCAGCTCGGGCGTTTCGCACAGCCTTGGCGGCTTGAAGCCGAATGCTGGTAAACTCTCCTACAAACAAATAAGCTAATACTGAGTTCAGCAAGAAGGAACACAAGCATATGTATCGGTTAAGAGCAGAAAGAAAAAAGGGGATTCGGTGAACTTACGATCCATGTCATCGTTAAGGCTAGCAAGTTGAGCCAGCCATTTCGCACTGGCCGCTTGGTGAGCAGCCAGTTCTTCTTTAGCAGCTTTCAGTTCAGCTTCAGACTCGGCCACTGTGGTTTGAATCTGCTTATCCATTTCGGCTCGCCTCTGTAGCCCGGCGTGCAAAGTGT
This sequence comes from Poa pratensis, assembly GCA_947311845.1. NCBI lineage: Eukaryota > Viridiplantae > Streptophyta > Magnoliopsida > Poales > Poaceae > Poa > Poa pratensis. The sequence goes on from CAMZMU010000054.1 coordinate 47,329,643, forward strand.
CTCGCTCCTTCTGAATTGTATCTTTCTCCTTTTGGAGCGTGTCTCTCTCCCTCCGCAGTGCATCCCGCTCTCCTTTAACTTTGTTCTTCACTTTTTCAACCCGGTCAAGCTCCCGCTGGACTCGGGCTACCTCTGATTTTTCCTCGGATAAAGCACGCTTTTGCTCTTCCTCTTTGCTATTCATCTTGAGGACCAAGGCATCAAATGATTTTTGGAGCTTGTGGTACTGGTTGGCAAGCTGCTTAAAGAGGTCGCTGCGAGTGCCCGTGCTTTCCTGAAAGAAAGTAGATAGCGTCAAAAGAGACTCGGGGACTGATACCCGAGACAAGGTGGAGCCAAAACAAATCTCGGAGATTGGCCGAGACTGACCGAATCGGTTAAAAAGAAACCCGGGGACTGGGGGTCTCACAGTTTTTTCAGTTAAGAAAAAGATCATGATCAAATTTTTTAAAAGATTCAAGCCGAATGACTTTCTTACTCCAAAGAGTATCAGTCGTTCGACCCGAATCTCGGGGACTGGGTGTATACTATTTGATCATGACGAACTAAAAGCAAGATTCGGCAAACTTACCTCGAAGACTTGGTGCGATGCAGTAAACGCAACCTTCACTGAATGAAGAGATTGCATCATTCGGCTAGGACCAGCAGGGTGCGGCGTTGCAGCGGAAAAGCCTGGTGCAAGGTCCACGGCGTTCCAGGCCTCAATAAAGTCATTGGCAGTGCTGAGCTTAGGCTTGGCTTGGCCGGATTGAATGGCAGAGGAGGTAGCGGTGGTTTGCTTGACAGCAATCACTTGCTTATCCGGAGTGGAGGAAGTTGTGCCAAAGACAACTTGAGTCGGCTTGGGTGGAGGTGATGCACCCGGGGTCTGTCTCTGATGTTGCGGTTTCTGTGGTTTCTCGGAAGTTTGTTGCTGTTGTTGCTGCTGTTGCTGCTCTTCAGGGGTTACTTGTGGTTGTTGCTGCCTCGGTTTCTTCTTCTTCTGCTGCTGCTCTTGGCTCAGTGCAGATTGAGTTGCAGGAGCAGGACGGGAATCCGGCTTAGGTGTGGACTTAACCGATGTCTTAGCCTTTTCCTTCTCCAGCTCCTTCAAAGGACGTGGCCAGCTTGAATCTCGGATTGGAGCCGAGGTTTCCTCACTCTCCAAGTCGATAACCGGCTCTGAGATGGGAGTCGGCTGGGGAATATTGGTAGTTGGGACACGCGTGGGTGAGGTGGCAGTTCGGTCAGGAGACTGGGTTTCCATGGCCGTATCCAATGGAGGAATGGGAGAAGAGATGGATGAATGAGTCTGCGCGGTGATGAGGACATCACTGCATAAAGCAAAGCAAACAGTTAACTCGGATAGATATGACTCGGTTAATAGAGGAAGAAAGCAAATAAAGTTCGGTCAATGTTACCCCTTGGTGGTGGGCATCGGTTTGACACGGCTCGGCTTGTCGCCGGATTTCTTTCTTCGCTTGGTCTCTGGGGCATTTGTCTCGGGCGCCTCAGCGCGTTTCCGAGATGTCTCTTGGGTATCATCTTTGGCTGGAACATAAGGTGGTGGTAACCATGAAATCGGAATAGCATTGATGGGTTCTAAGATGCAGCAATCTTCATCTTCCTCGTCGGAAAGGTTGTGAGTGTTTGATTGCTTACCCTTGCGGACTGGCTTGGCACGGGGAATGGGCAAATAGTCATCCGTATCCGGATCTTCTTCGCCCTCGCGCGGCGGGCTGAGATCCGGTGTCCATGCCTTGGTGGAGAGATCTCCGTCTTCAGTAAGTTGGCGATCAAACAGCTACAAAGAAGGTAATGCGAATCCGGATCAGGCCGGGTTATGCGGATGAAGTAGATTGGGTTCGGAGAGTGGTGAGCTAACCTGTGGAGGAAGTTTTTCCCGGTAGAATGGCTTTACACCCCACCGCCATTTGTCCGACATCTCATTGACAGCAATGGCGTTTACCCGTCTGAAGACGGAAGCTTTGTAAGCTCGTGCTTGCTGATCCGGGTAGGATCTAGTGCGCCACGCATGTGGCATATCTTGTGGTCACGCCTTTGAAGAGGGCTGACCCGGCGAGAGATGAAGGTCCGGAGGAGGTCGTCAGAGATCATGCCATTCTTCAAAAAATCCTCCAGAGCGGTGTGCACTGTCTGGAGTTCAGCAATCGTTTCAGCCGGATTGTAACCGAAGTTCAGCTCGGCTCTGGGCGGCTCCATCCTGAATTCGGGCAGATTAAGAGCGTCATGGCCCTCAGCGCTCTTTATGTAAAACCAGGTCCTTTGCCATTTCTTCACCGTGTCTAGGCCGGTGACTCGGGGAAAGGCGGATCCCTGCCGTGGCGTGATGCTAACCGAACCGCAAGCGGTCAGCTCTTTCGGCTTGGTACCTGGGATGGTGTGCTTGCGAAGGTGGAAGTACTTTGCCCATATATCCACACTCGGCCAAAGACCGAGATAGCCTTCGCAGAAGGAAGAGAAAGCTGATAAAGAGACGAAGGCGTTCGCCGGGAGGTGGTGAAGCTGTAATCCGAAGAAGTCCAGAAAGGCCCGGAAGAAGTCACTGGCAGGTAACCCGAGCCCGCGCTCGAAGTGTGCTATGAATACCACGCGTTCACCGGGTTCGGGCGCCGGTGCGAGTTCTTTTCCGGGTCGGCGGCAGATGGCTTGGGGCGTTATGCGTCGGGTGGCTCGTAGCCATTCCAAGTCATTTTTGGTAACATCAGATCCTTCCCATCGGCCAGGGGGAAGTTTGGCCATAACCGAATCGGTCCTGCAGCAAAGAGTCGGATAACCGGGTCAGGAAATTCGGAATCCATGGGACCAAAGAAGAATCGGATAACATTAAAGCCGAATCAGATCTATGGTGACTCGGCTAATCCTATCCCGGGTAGGGTTAACCGGGTCCGGTGGAGAAGGTGAAGCGGTTGGAAGTCGCAAACATCTTTCCGCAAGTTTCTAGGGTTGGGAAGATCTACAGCGGTGGTAAAAAAGAAAGAAAATCACGGGTAAAAACATGGTTGAACTGCTCCAACGGGGACAGGTGTATCTAGGCCAGTCTATTGCGGAACTTGGACAGAAAATTTGCGGAGTGTGCTACGGCAGGAACACGGGCTTAGATACGCATCAATCTACCAAGAACAGGTGTGTGTATTCCGAGAGTATGAACTCGTCACGGTGGCTATGGCGAGAGGAGGAAGAACTTACAGTGCGAGTCGCTCGAAGGAGGAGTTCGACGGAGAAACGTCGGAGATGGGCGCGAGGCGCGGCTCCGATGGTCTTGCTCTGGTACGCTGTGCGTCCCTGGCGCGGCAACCTTGAATGGCGAGGTTGCGGCGGCGTCGATGGAGCGGGTTAGTGGGAGTTGAGAGGAAGAAGAAGGGGAAAAACCACCGCGCCCTCTTTATAGCCTCCAGCGGTAACTGCCCCCCACTACCGCGCGGTTACCGGAGCACGGTTAGATCCCTTGCGTCGCGGAACTCTGTGGCAGCTGCTGTGGCCGTGTATTTCAAGCACTCGTGGCCACGCCGCAGAATTGGAAGCGGTGGAGCGGATCCTATGTGCCGGTCAACGGAGAAAACGAGGAGACGTGGTCTTCTGGTCAAACACACTCGAGTACCCGGTGGATCCGGATAACGAGCTGACAACCCGGGTTATACGGCTTTGCACAGGCTTTTCCTGCCAAATGTCCCGGAAAATTCGGTGACAGCTAGAGGTGATCCGGTTAGTGATGTTGGTTTAGAATCTGGAACGGCCCTTCAGCCGATGCCGTAGGACCGCACCAGCTTCGGGGACTACTGTCGGGGGGCTGCCCCCGGGTAGGGCAAAGATGATGTGTTATGAGCAGTTAAGGTCTAACCGGATCAAGGAAAGAAGAGCCGGCTAAGTTATCCGGGTCGGATCTCAAGGCGATTCGGTCAGTCCTACTTCAAGCCAGTGAAAGAAAAGACCAAAGGGGATCCGGTGAGGTTTAACCGGATCCAGGAAAGAAGAGCCGGCTAAGTTATCCGGGTCGGTCAGGAAGGACCCGGGTAGGGCAACTCGGATGATGCACAGGGGCCAAGTAATGTCAGTAAAAGTCACGGGCACTGTAAGGTTACTGACCGGGGCTCAGAAGACAGCAAGGTGCTGCCACAGGTTTTCCGGGTCACAAGCCCCTAGGCGCTGACTCGGCCTATTCGGGAAAGGGGCAGTGGCTAGGCTACTGTGGTCTACACTGCCTTAAGCTCAAAGAGGAAAGATAAGCCTGTGGTGAACAGAGGGTGAGCTGGGCTGAGTGACAGTGGCCAGTGTTTGTCCTGTTCTCCTTGTCCATGCCATTGTCCTCTGCGGCCAGGGGCAAAAGGGTAATTCGGTTACTGTATATAGGCAACACCACCTCCTCTGTGGGGGGATCGACATTGTGAGCATCATTTCCCCCCCAAGCTTCATCTTCTACCTAGAGCCCGTTCCTTTGTTCATCATACAGCTCAAGGAGCGCTCTGTACTTGTAAACACTTGAGATATAAGAGAGTAGGCTAGAGCTGCAGTAGGGGTGTTACCTCCACAAGAGGGCCCCGAAGCAGGGTACATCGTGGTGTTCTTCGCTGTTCTTGGTTTGCTTTGTTCTTGTTGATTCCTGCGAGGTTCTTGTTTGATCTTCATGCGTGCTTCGTAGGCGCGCAAACCCTCCCCGGTTCCCCCAACGCCCAAGCGAGCCCACACTTAAGCCATACCCATGGCATCTGCCGTGACACCACCACGACAATACACATCCCCATAAAAATCAACATAAAGAATATAGTTGGGGTTAGCATGTCCCGCAAAGTCACTACGAGGAGTGTCGCCCCTTGTGGCTTCACTACTCGCAATGGTAGTCTTCTTTGCTTGTGCGGGCTTGGCCTTCTTCTTGTTCTTCTTCTTCTTCTTGGCAACATAGCCAAGGCCCTCCTTCCCAATGTGTGGCTTTTGCGCAAGCAAAAGATCAACAATAGGCTTACTTTGGGGACTAGAGACCTTGGCAAGTTCATTCTTTAACCTAGCATTTTCCTCAATGACATTTGCATGATCACAAGAAGTAGTAGAGGAACTAGCAACATTTGATTTAGATGATTGAATTTGAAGTTGTTCAAAAGACTTGGTGAGAGTAGAGTGTTCACCCTCCAAGGCCTTGTGAGCCTTGGTGAGCTTCTCTAGCTCCTCGGTTAGTCTATCATGACCAACACCAAATTCAGCCTTCTCTTTCTTGGAAAGCTTATATTTTGCAATTGCAAGGTCACGTTCTTTAATGATTTGAGAAAAGATTGTATTTTGTGACTCATCAAGATTTTTGAGTTTCTCCTCAAGAGAAGCACTAAGCTCGTGCTCTTCCTCAAGAGCCAAGGTGAGAGAGGCAATATCATTAGCATACTCTTTTTCAAGTCTTTCCTTTTCATCAAGCTCTTCTTCAATCCGCCCATAATCGCTCAAGAGAGATTCGAAACGAATCTTGGCTTCACCTTGCAAGTTAGTCAAGAAACGATCCAAAGCAACATTTTCTTCCTTAACTTTAAGACTCATAAGATCATCCATTTCATTTATAGTCTTGGAGGGGAAGGAAATGATACCTCGGTGGCCTTGGCCATGAGACACTTGGCGGATTGGATTGGAACATTCTCATTGGGTGATTCGAAAAGGGATGAAGGTGTTGAAGAAGCAATAGCAATAGCGGCCACTTCACTTGTGGGTTCTTCTTCATCACTCTCACCCCCGGACATGTACTCCTCCCTTGTCACCAATACCATTCTTGGAGGAGGCCTCTTCTTCTTGAAGAAGGGTTTCTTGCTAGAGGATGATGACGATAAAGTCTTCTTGAGAACAAGCCTTCTCCATGATCTTCACGGTTCTCATAGGGGCACATGGCAACATAGTGAAATCTATCTTGGCAATTGAAGCAAGTCTTCAACTTTGGGTTGCCATCTTTGAAGCCACTAGATTTGGCCTTTTCTTCCATTTGGGCTTTGGCTTTGGATGGATTCTTCCAAAAGGTCCTTGCCGCAAGAGCCACATAGTCCCTATGAGAGCTCTTGAGTTCTTGGGGGTCCATGGAGGACACATCTTCACAATCTTGATCTTCATTGTGTTCAACCACCTTGGCCTTCAACGCAAGAGAGGCTCCTTGTTGCATTCCAATAGCTCGGGCACGAGAGTCTTGAGCAATCTTGGCTTGAACCTTGAAAGATTGTATCTCTTGCATGACTTCGTTGGAGGTCATTTGAGGATAGTTGATCCTTCCTTGAAGACTCTTCAAGTCGGCCCCTTCAAAAGGCAAGAGAGCATTCACATACTTCCTTTTGACCCAAGCATCATCCACATGAGTCCCACCAAGGCTTTGTATGCATTGGCAAGAGACTTGAGTCTTCGGAACATTTGCTCATGGTCTTCTCCATCTTCCATGAAGAATCCTTCGGCCTTGTTACTCATTTCCTCAAACCGTTTCTCTTCATGCTTTCATTTCCAACATACACCTCAACAAGGCACGCCCATGCTTCTTTGGCGGTGGTGCAATGCTCGATGTGAGATATATCATCTTCTCCCACGGCATCACGGATCAAGTCAAGAGCGGTGGCATTTAGTTGACAATCAACTACTTCTCTTCTTGTCTTGTTGGATTCATCCACGGCTTGATACCCTTGCTCAATGATCCTCCAAAGCTCGATAGAAGCACTGTTCACATAAGATCTCATAGAAGATTGCCATTTAATAAACAAAGATGCATTTAGCTTAGGTGGGTTTCCCCTTCGATGAATAGGAGGATGAGGGATAATAGGGTCGGGAGAGTATGGGAACGGAACGGCACCATACACTCCCGAACCATTAGGTGGTGTTTTAATTGGGTTATCAATTTTATCTTGATCACCCCCCTTTTTCTTCCCATCACCCACATCCATCTCGGGTTTGTCAACCTCCGACGAACGGGGGGTGGGTGGAGGTGAGATACCCTTCGCTTCCATGAGTTGCATGATCATCTCTTGCAACTTGTCCATTTTGGTTTCCATATTGGACTTCAAGGAATTGAATTCCTCCACGGAAACCGAAGTGGGCACGGAAGGAAGCTCGGGTATCTCATTCCCATGCTCATCAAGGGCCATACTACTCTTAGGCGGTTAAGCCCGAACAAGAGAACCTTGCTCTGATACCAATTGAAAGGATACCTATGGCCACCTAGAGGGGGGGGGGTGAATAGGTGCTACTCAATTTTTAGTTCTTTTTCGAGTTTAGGGTTGATACAAAGGTAAATTCTCTAGATATGCAACTAAGGTGAATTTACCTATATGTCAAGTTAACACTATACTAGGCACGATACAACTAAGAACTAGCGAGAAAGGAGTAACCGAACGGGAAACACGCGGAGACAAAGAGTTAACCCCGAGTTCCTCCTTTTTAGGGGAGTACGTCTCATTGGAGGGGTGTGAGTATCAAACTCAAGACGCCACAAATGGCCTCACCCTATTCTCCGATGAACCTTGCCCAAAAGCTCGGTTCACCTTCCTTATCGGAATCCTTCAAGGCGGAATCTGGAACCCTTACAACAACTTGAGGCTCAACCCACAAAAGGATTGGGGCTCCCAAGCACAACAACACCTGCTACACAAAAGTAACAAGGAAGTGAGAACAACAAGATGCCTAGGTTTTCCTAGTGGAAACCCTAGGCTCAAATCCCTCAAGTGAATGAGGGGAAATGAAGAACGGCTTGGTGAAGATGTAGATCGGTGCCTTCTCCTTCAATCCTCCAAAGATCAACGCTTTTGGGTGGAGGGATTGGGAGATCTAGGTTGGTGAAGCTTTCGTTAATGAAGGAGAGAGAATCTTGAAGCTTGAATGAGCTGGAGGTAGGTGGAGGGTATAAATACCTGTCGTGGTGGGATCACGGCAGATGCCATAGGTATGGCTAAGATGGGGCCGAATGGTCGTTGGGGAATCCGGGAGGGTTTATGCACTCAAGAAGTGCACACGCAAGAACACGCAAGAACACGAACGAAGAACCAAGAAAGCAAGAACACAAAACACACCACGATGTACCCTGCTTCGGGGCCCTCTTGCGGAGGTAACACCCCTACTGCAGCACTATCCTAGTCAGTGTATAGCTCAGAGTGACAAGTACAAGCTGCTCCTCGAGCTGTATGATGCTACAACAGTGAGAACTTGAGGTAACGATGGAGCCAGACTGGAGGAAGAAGGCACTCCGAGGTGAATCCGAGGTGTTTCCGGGGTGTTCCGAGCTTCCTCTCTCTCTCTCTCTCTTGATCAACTAGCTCCAGCGCGGGGGGGGGTCTCTTTTGATCTTGGATTCCCTCTAGCAGGAGGGGGTGAAGCCCACTATATAGGCCAGCCGGGTTACCATTGTGCCCCTCGCAGAACACTGTTGCCATGCCTCTGCAACGGTCACCACCGTACCACCGTACCTCGGTCAGGGACAAGACGTGGCTTGCCCATCTCCTGTAGCCTAACGGCAGAACTAGCATGTCCCCTCTGACCGAGACAGGACGTGGCCTGGCAGAGCTACCTCGTAGCCTTTTCCCAGACCTCGCGTAGTCAGTGATCAGAGACGTGCAGGCCCGCCGAACCCGGAGCACGCCTCTGCCATGCTCCTTGACAGACGCTCCCGTGTCAGGCGCTCTTGTACTCGGCTGGAAGTGACAGGAGCATTGACTCCTGCCCGACCCACAGCCCACCACCTCGGTTAGCTCGGCACGGATGTGACGGGCTTCGTACCTCGGGTCTTGCGCTTAACCTCCTTTACCAGGTCGGATCTTACTTCCTCCCCACAGCTTCTCCTGCACTCACAACACAAACCACTGCACTGAGGTGGTTAGGTCGGCTGAACATAGCTCGGACAGTGAACCTCGGCCCTGGCCAACAGTATACCTCGGATCCCTTTGGGCCAAAATAGGTCGGCCTGTACTCTCCAGGTCAAGATGAAGCTCTGAACTTCCCAGGCCCAAACAGGTCGGCTCTTTCCGTACCTCGGCACAACTTCGAACACCACCTTACGCCAAGCCTTGACCCTACCCGGGGATACTCCCCCGACATTAGTCCCCGAAGCTGGTGCGGTCCTACGACCTCGGAAGGAGGGCCGTATCAGGTTCAAAACATGCATCACACCACCTCCTAAACCGACCTCCACATAGTCACGCCGAGGTACCTCCCACACACCACCATCCAATCCGAGGTAGATATGCGAACTGAACTCTCCGAGCTATCTGACTCAGCACCATCTTGCCTCAAGATTTTCCGAGGCACGTGGCGAAGAATCTCTGCCCGGGCTTCGGAATCCGGACCTCTGAAAACCAGGTTCTGACCACACGCCGCCCTCGTCAGCCGGTCCCACCGAACAGCGCACCTGCGCACTCAAGTACTTGACCGCCCCCGACCCCTCGATTCTCGCGCTGACCAGCGCAGGAAATCCGGGGTAGGCGGTTGCCACCCTGCGGCCCACGATGTGGCTGATCGTGCGGCCACAAACCGCGTAACCGTGCGCCCACCCGCACACGATCCCGCGCCTTCCCGATAACCGCGCGGTAGTGGCGCGGTTAATGCGTGCAGTTACCGCACGCGGCTATAAGTAGGGCCCCACGGGCAACTTCGCCATCTTCTTCCTCCTTCATTCGCCGTCTCGCCTCCATCGCCACCAGTGCTGCTGCTTCCAGTCGAGAAGAAACGTGTTCCCGCCGTCGCCGACGAGCAGTTCCTTCGTCGCCGCTGCGACCGCGTCACCGGCGCCGCCCTTCAGCACCTCGTTTTCACGGTATGCACTCCCTTTCTTGATACCCTAGGCATTGCCCTAGGTTTCTTCCTCTTCACGCTTTGGTTCTTCATATGTTCTTGAATAAAATTCTATTTACCTCCTCCGCTAGATCTTACTCGCATACTTTTTTGGGTAGAAATGAGTTTCATACCTCGGATAGATGCTCGCCTAGCATAGATATGCCTCTATATACACAAGATAGCCGTCCAACTCCTCCTGAGTTAGCCAGATATAGCTTTAGATTCCAGATTTACTTTTTCCTTTGCTAAACTTCTGTTCATTCTGTGCAGATTGATTCTGCCGAGATGTCTCCTCCTGAGACTTCGGAACAAACCGAGGTTCCAGACCTCGAACTGGAGGTCGGAGAACGAGCCGGCTGGGAAGGTTCGGATGTAACTCCGGACGAAATCCAGTGGCTCAGGGCGACTCGGCGGATTCCCGCCGGGGTAGAGTGTCGCTTGCCAGAGGGCGAACTCGAGCCTCAAGTCAAGGAAGGGGAACGGGTGGTCTTCGTCGCGCACTTCCAGCGCGGCTTCGGACTGCCCGTTAGTGATTTCTTCCGGAGCTTCCTCGACAAGTTCGGACTCCAGGTTCATCACCTCCCCGCCAACGCCATCACCACTCTCTCCTGCATCGTTTCCTTCTCTGAGGGATACCTCGGCCTCAAAGCCACGGTAGACGTCTTTTCTCGCTACTTCCAACTTAAGCGGCAAGTGATCCCGGATCCGAAAAACAAGGATCTGCCCAAGCTACTAACCGCCTGCGGAGCAGCCATCGTAGCTCCTCGCCGAAACTCCATCTTCCCACGTATCGCTACCCCGGACACCGTTCGCAAGTGGCTCCGGACGTGGTTTTACGTGAAGAACTCCGGCGAAGAGGACTTCCTCAACCTGCCGACGTTTAACCTCAGCCCTCCTACAGAACCGCTCAACTGGGACTACACTCCGCCTCACGCCGGCGAAATCAAGTCCATCCATGGGTATGTTGCGAAATGGCAGGACCCGGAGGACCCTGCGAACGACGGGAAAGTCCTGACGGCTGACGATCTGGCCTGCACATTCGTGAAGCGCAGGGTCTCCCCTCTCCAGGCTAGGACTCACAAGATCTGCCACATGAGCGGTCTTTATGATCCAACCCGCCATACGCACGTTGCACTGGACAACGCCGCGGTAGCTCGGCGAGTCCGAGCTATCACCAAGTCCAAGATCTCTGACGCTTGGACATGGGGAAGGGAACCCCACTACAGGACCAAGCCACCAAAACAGGTACGCTGTTCCGACGTTTTCTTCGGTACTCCTTTACCACCGAGGTCTTGCCACCTACGTTCATCTTGATAATTTTCTCCCTAACTCCTTTTCATATGTCTGCCATACAGCTGTTCTCCCGCCAGACCGCCGAGGATGGAGTCCATCCTGCGGACCACTTCGGCAAGGATCTCCCTGTCGAGGACCCACCATCCAACGTGGATCCTGACAATGAGGATTACATGCCCATTGCCTCGGCCCGCGTCACCACCGCGGGTAAGTGTAACATCCCAAATTTGTAACCCAGTGTTATTAGTCAAAAATTGTGGGCCAACAAAAACTTTTGTTACTTTATGAGTGCTTGCTTGTGTTGTTTGTTTGAATTTTTGAAGAAAAGAAAAGAAATAAAATAATAAAACTAAAGTGACAAGTGTCACCCTAAAAACTCCAAGTAAGTTCAAAATTTCTTCCAAATAAGAATCCAGTGGAGAGGAGTGACCTCTCTCATTTCATTCTTATTTCTTTTCCCTCTAATTCTATTTCCAAAATTATTCCAAAATTCTATTTTCAATTTTCAAATGTTTCTTTAACTTTGGAAATCATCAAGATCACCAAGCTACACTTCCAAAATAAATACCCCAGTGGTACCACAAACCTTGACAAATTATTTTGAAGCAAACCATGGAAAGAATTTCAGAAAATTCAAATTTGAATTTGGTTCTGGAATTTCGTCGAACACTTGTTGATCACACTGTGTTCTTCCCTAAACTGAAAATCCAATCCAAAATTCGAACTCGATTCGGTGAAATCGATCACTCCAGTAGCTCCCACCCCTTCCTCACCTCTCACACGTGAATGATTGCGAGGGAAACGAGCTCGTGGACCCGGAGGTGGAGTGTGGCGTGCGCCACGCCGATGCCGCCCGTGGCGCACTGCCGCACGGGTCGTCTCCGTGGTGAGCAAGGACGCGACGCAGAGGCGACGCCGCGCCGTGCCCGCCACACCACCCTCTTCCCTCTGCCTCTAGTCGACGTGACTCAAGCGCTGCCGAGCTCGCTGGCGTGCCCACCGTCCGCGACGCGACGCCACGCGCTGCCGTCCGTGGTCCCTCTGTGGAGGAAGCAGAGGAAACCGCGATGCGACGCCACGCTCTGCTCGACGCCTCCCTCACTCACCTCTGCGTCTGCTCGAAGTGACCGCAGCGCCGCAGAGCCCCCTCACCCCTTGCGTGCACCCTCGCCACGCCGCGGCCAGAGCGCGAGCGCGACGCCACCCCTGCCAGGGTCAGCGGGCAACACCGCCGCACCCTCTCCTCGTTTGCCACCGCACTACGCCGTACCTGCACCGGCTCCGCGCCAATGGCAAGCTCTCCCACTCCCCAGCCCCATCCCTGCACAGCGTCCACGACGAGCCCGAGCTCGCCCATAAAAGGCCACCCGTGCCTCGCCATCTCTCCACACTCCCTCACGGCCACCACTCCACTCCACTCCACTCCACTCCACTCACTCCAGAGCACCGCCAGGAGGGCGGATTCGCAGCCGCGGAAGCGCTGCTGCCTTTGCCCGTGCTCTGCACCTCGCCGGAGCAGAAGGTGGGCGACGGTCACGGCCGAGCCGTGCCTCTCTCTCTCCCTCTCTTCCTTGCACCCTAGCCGCATCACCATTGCATCCTAGCTCACCCGCCGCGGTTCGCCCGTGTTCTGTGCACAGCAGCGCCGCGGAGGAGTCGCCGGACTTGGAGCACGGCCGCGGAGAAGGTGCTGACCACGCCGCTGTCGTTTGGAGCCGTCCCAGCACCCGCAACTCACCCCAGTGCTTCCCCACTCCCTCCGCCGTCGATCTACGTCATCTCCGCCACCACCCGAGGCCCCTAGGTGAGCCCTTGACCCACCTCGTCGCCGCCGGAGCCACGGCTCCGTCGTACGCCGGTAGTCGAGGAAGAAGTTGATCCTGCGCCGTTGGATTTAAATCCGACGGTAGCATACCGCTTCGCCTTGTTTAGACACTGACTGGTGGACCCCACCCGTCAGCATTTTAAACTTAAACCGCGCGCGAAACGTTTTCCACTGAGTCACTGACCACCCGACCCCACATGTCATAGTTTTAAACATTATCCAGAGGAGATGATTTTCCTAATTCTTTTTCTCTGGATAAGTCAGTACTGGACCTAGTTTATAAATTCATTATCTCGAGTTCTAGGAATCCAAATAAATCAAACTCAGATGTTCTGGAAAGCTTATAAAATTCTTTAACTCACCAAAGTGGTCTCATCTCATTTAAATAAATAATAAAAATGTATTAGTAAAAATGCTCCAGAAGGTTTAAAACACTAAACCATTTGTTTCTGGAGTTATATAAATCCAAATAACTTGAAACCAATTTTGGTAGCTTTGTATTAGGATCCTTTAGCTCCCCAAATTTTGGTAGAATTAATTGAGTAGTATAAAATCCTTATCCTTTGGTTGAACTTCAGTGCACCCTTCTGCACTAAAACAATTAGTGTGAACTGTTGGTAGATCCAATTGGTCTAAAACCAATTTTGTTAGGTCACACTCAACCAAGGTTAGATACCCCTAAAAGGATTTAATTTTTGGAGCAACCAAATTTGTTTGGTAGCTAAAACTTGTTTAAAACCCTTCTGAAGTAAAACAGATGTGTAGGGAGTTTTGTAACTCCAAATGATCCCAAACCAATTGGGTGATCTTCTACACACCAGTAGCTATCCATAGAATTTTAGTTTGAATTTTTGTGACAAACATAGATTAAGTGGTGAATTAATTAGTGTACAACTAGTTTCTGCCTTAGTTTGAAATTAATTAAATAAAGATTAATTCAATCAGTTTGAAACCACCTTGTGTTGCTTGATGTGTGCAGTAGCTATGTGTAGCAAGTGTGATGTTGTGATGATGCTTGAGTTAGTATAGTAATTGTTTGTATCGCTTGTTGACGTTAGACGAAAACGCTGCCGGAGTCTTCGAGGAAGGGGAGTACTTTGATCAGCAGGAACAAGACCCCGAGAACTTTGCTGAGCAAGGCAAGCTACTTCACTGAGCTTGCATTTATATACCTCTATTTTAGTCTCAAGAGTTGTTCAAAGGAAACAATGAGTTTTGGAAAAACCCCCTTTTTACAAACTACCGGAAAAACTATTTTGCCACCTTGTGTAGGAGTATAAGGTAGTTATTTAAAACTATAGGATGGGAAAAACAATGTTTTCTTGAAACTCCTTTGAAAGTACTTGGATAGACCTGCCGGAAGGTCGGTGCTCAGTTAAAGAAGGATGGTGTTGTTTTGCGAAAAATGCACATTGTGTCCTAGTACTATGACTACCAGCCGATAACCTGTGCGACCACATTTACCCACATATGGGCAAGGGCGTAGTCATATAATTTGCTCGTGTTAGTACTGGATACCTCAACAACGAGGATGACCTCGTTCCATGAGGGGATGGTTTGGTGACCTACCCCCTGACCTGGGTCCTCTTCATTGAAGTCTACCGGAAGCCGGTATGAGCGTATCGGAGGAAGAGGATTGAAGGGCTCCCTTGGGTCCGCCGGACAGAACTACGAGTCCTCACACTTAGTTTCTGAGGATTTGAGTGTCGATGGAAAGTGTCGTAGAGGCAGGGTCCTATACTAGCATGAGCAAAGGACAGGCTATGGCCGGGAACTCAACTTCGCATACCTCCGGTATGGCGGGACGTGGCTGACACGATGAGTGACCGGATGGGTGTGGGAAAAGCGTACTACCTCTGCAGAGGGTAAAACTATTCGAATAGCCGAGTCCTCGGATATGGACAGTTGGAAGGCTGTCCTAAGACCATGTGCAAGTTTTGATAAAAGTTTTATAAAGCGTTGAGTTTGAAAGGAAACTGAGATGGAAAAGGTTGCTTACCTGTACCAATGAGTTGGTGCAAGGTGGTGAAGGGTTTGGAACCCTGATTGAGATTTGGTCGGACAGGGAAGGATTTTTCGGGAAAAATAGCTAAAGTGGTGTTTTCTCAAAGGATGGTTATAAACTTCGTCTCAACCCTTTCCAGTAAGGATTTGAGAGTTTTCACATAAAAGTTTTTAAAAATAAAACTAGTTAGTGCTTACTCTAGTTGGGGTAGTTTGCGAGTACAATCAAATGTACTCATATTGGTTTCGTCCCTGGCTATTGTCTTAGCCAGATTTCGAGGAACCCTACGTTGAAGAGGAGTTTGGCGACGTCTATGCGAACTAAGATCTTCATAAGTCAGCTGCCTGTCGGGTGTTGTCGAGTTGGTTTAGCCCTACTACCGTAGCTTCCGCTGAATAAAGATGGTTTGGCCCTTGAAGGCACCTATGTATAATTAGGCCTGTATGGCCAGGTTTGTAAGACTTTAAACTCGGTATTGTATGGATGTAAACTTTGATATTCAGTTCGGATTATGTGCAACGACAGACTGATCACGGGATCGTTGTGTTAAGCATAATCGGGTATTTCGGACGGCTAGTCCGGGGTCCCCACAGAGCTGGTATCAGAGCCATCCTGACTTTAGGAGACTTTAGTTAGCATGGGCGTTAGTCAAGAGTTACAAAAGTTAATTTCTAAAACAAGGAAGTGAAGTATTTTCGAAAATTTCTTATCTCCCCAACCCCCCCCCTATTTATTTAAAACCCTACACTCATTAAGAGTAATCTTTTCTTGAACCCTTAAAATTTTGCACACTTGTTACTCCATTAAGTTTACATTTGATACTCATGTCACTTAACTAACTTAAAATTTTGCCTAAACTTGTAGATGGCACCCAACGTGTCCGAGTTCGTCCAAGTGAGGAAGGACGGCCTGCTGATGTTCGAGCAGGACTTGTACGAGTTGAGCCAGATTTTGGGACGCCCTGTTCCAGAGTTTGAGGGAACTCAGGTCGATTCCCTCGGTGATGGGAACCTGTCCTGGCTCATCAAGTCGTCCGTCCGAGGCAGGATTCAGCCACCCCGCTCCAAGGACTTGGTCTACTCCACGATGGACACTACTTGGGTTGACGGTCTGACCCGAGTTATGCAGAGGCTACTAGCCCGCCTTTGTGAGGAGCACAAGGACGAGCTGGTGGGCACTCGGTTCCAGTACTTCGGAAGGCGTGACGACGATGGAAACCCCACCTACCCCGCGCAGCACACTCTCTTCGGCGAGTACATCACCGACATGGAGGTGCTACTTCACGACACCCAGGAGAACCTGCGCGATGCTAGACTCAAGGTTCACTTCCAGCGTAGCTCCCTCGACGATGCCCGAGACCGTGAGACCCAGCTGAAGTGGGAGAATGATAATCTCCGCCTGAAGCTGGCCCGTCAGAGGAGGTCTATCGTCAGGCTCCGCAAGACGGTAGCAGAGCAGAACGAGATGATAGACGAGATGGAGCAGCAGGCGAACGAGATGGAGGAGGAGGGCGAGGATCTCCGCAAGGAGAACAGTGCCTTCATCAGTGATGATGAGGACTACCTTGAGGAGATGGATTACGAGGAGGAGGACGACGAGGAGGAGTTAGTTGACGAGGAGGAGGAGCCGTCTGAGCCAGTTCTCGAGGAGGAGGATCCCGAGGAGCCACCCTACGACTCAGACGTTGAGGTCGTCGAGCCTGGGGTTCCACCTCAGTAGTTGAGCGACGAGAGCACTACCTTAGGACTGTGTCGACCCCCCCCCCCTATGCGAGTAGAGTGTGTGTGATGGTTCCTAGTGAAATCATGTTGTATGTACATTAGGTGCATTAGGATGTTGTAAGCTTGTTGTGTGAACTCCTTGATGTGATGTTGTGTTGAATAAAAAAAAAATGATGGTCTTGTTTGACGAAGTGATTTATCAACCACTCCCTTCGTGACTTCATCGTTAGCCAAAGCCTCTTTGCCTTGCCTCTTATATCGTATCTATTCCAGGATGACGAACACTCGCCACAACCAGCACGCGACACCACCACCCCCGCCGGAACCAACCGCTGCCCAACTGCTTGCGATCATCATGGAGGATCGCCAAGCTGCTCGAGAGGAGCGCCAAGCTCATCTCGCCGCCCTGCAGCAACTTGCCGCTGCCCACGCCAACCAGAACCACAATGGTGGCAATGGAAATGGCGACGAGGGTGGAAATCAACGCTCTACCCTGAGTGACTTCCAGAAGACCACACCGCCCACCTATTCCAAGGGACTTCACCCCCTGGAAGCAGATGACTGGATCCGCACTATTGAGAACGACCTGGAAGTTGCCTCGGTGGGAGAGAATGAGAAGGTCCTGTATGCTACCCACTACCTTGCTGGACCTGCAAGAGCTTGGTGGGAGACTACCAAGACCCTCCAGCACGCAGGTCATGTCATTACCTGGGAGGAGTTCAAGGACAAATTCCGCAAGAAGTTCATCTCTAGCGGTCTTATCGAGAGGAAGAAGGATGAGTTCCGTAAGCTAAGGCAGGCAGGCAGAGATGTGGTTGGTTACCTGGATGAGTTTACCGATCTTGCTCGGTATGCTCCTGAAGATACCGACACGGAGAAGAAGAAGATGGAGCGTTTTCTGAATGGACTCCATGATGAGATGCAATGTGCCTTGGTTGTCCAGGACTTCCGTGATTTGGAGTCACTGGTGGACAAGGCCATTCAGCTGGAGACCAAGCGCAAGTCCATGTTTGAAGGTCGCAAGAGGAGGATGAATATTCAGGAAGGTTCCAGCAGCCAGAAGCTTCGCACCTTCCAGCCAGCACCCAAGCCAGTTTATCGACCACCCCCAGCTCCACGTCCCAACTATCCCAACCGTCCCAACAGCAACAACAATGTCCCCCGCCCAAACATCAACAACAACTACCGCCCCAATGGCAACAATCGTCCCGGAGGAAACACCAACCCTTTTACCCCTACTGCCAGCGTTGTCTGCTTTGAATGCGGCAACAAGGGTCATTACTCCCGAGACTGCCCCAATCCCAAGAGGAATGCTCCGCGCCCCAATGCACCGGCACCCAACTCTGGACAAGGCCGTAATGGAAATGGAAATGGCAAGAATACTGCACCCCGTGGCAATGCTGCTGTTGCAAGAGGCCGTCTGAACCACATCAACACTGAAGAAGCCCAGGAAGCGCCAGATGTTGTGCTGGGTACGTTCCTTGTCAACTCAGTACCTGCCACTGTCCTGTTTGATTCTGGTGCTACCCATTCCTTTGTTACCAAGGAGTTTGTTGTTAAGGGAGGTCTGGTCGGGAGTCTCTTGTCCAAACCCCTACTCATACAAACCCCAGAGTTCCTAGTAGAAACTAAGCTGTTTTGTCCCGACGTCTCTCTTGAGATCAAAGGAGAGAATTTCCCAGCTGACCTAATCATTCTAGGAACCCAAGGCATAGATGTCATTCTGGGTATGAATTGGTTAGCAAAGTATCATGGTCGCATCGACTGTGCCAGAAGAGCCGTATCTCTCACCACAGACGAAGGAACTGAAGTGGAGTATGCTTCACAAGCCAACGAATCCCAACCCTGTTGTCATGAAGGCATAGCCCGACCAACCCTAGATGAGATCCGTGTGGTCCATCTATTCAAGGATGTTTTTCCGGAGGAATTGCCTGGTATGCCGCCAGACCGGGATATTGAGTTCGTGATTGAACTTATTCCTGGAACATCCCCTATATCTCAGAGACCCTACCGGATGAATCCAGAAGAACTGGTGGAATTGAAGAAGCAGTTAGCTGATCAGCTCAGTAAAGGTTTGATTCGCCCAAGCGCATCACCTTGGGGATCACCTATCATCTTCGTGGACAAAAGAGACGGTACCACACGCCTGTGTGTGGATTATCGCAAGCTCAATGATGTAACCATCAAGAACAAGTACCCCCTGCCCAAGATCGAGGATCTGTTCGATCAGATGAACGGAGCCCGAGTCTTTTCTAAGATCGATCTTCGGACGGGTTACCACCAGTTGAAGATTCGAGAGTCTGACATTTCCAAGACCGCCTTCACCACCCGGTACGGATTGTTTGAATACACCGTTATGTCCTTTGGCTTGACCAATGCCCCAGCTTATTTCATGAATCTCATGAATAAGATTTTCATGGAGTACCTCGACAAGTTCGTGGTTGTCTTTATCGATGATATCCTTATCTACTCCAAGACGGAAGAAGAGCATGCTGAACATCTGCGTGTGGTTTTGGAGACCCTCAGAGAACACAAACTGTATGCCAAACTTAGCAAGTGTGAATTTTGGCTAAGTGAAGTGGCATTCCTCGGACATGTTGTGTCTGCAGGAGGAATCTCTGTTGACCCCGAGAAAATCAAAGCCATTCTAGACTGGAAATCACCCACCAGTGTGACGGAAATCCGAAGTTTTCTCGGACTAGCAGGTTATTACCGCAAGTTCGTTGAAGGATTTTCCAGTATAGCCAAACCCATGACCCAGTTGTTGAAGAAAGATAAGAAGTTTGAATGGACCCAGAAGTGTGAAGATAGTTTCCAAGAACTGAAGAAGAGATTGACTTCAGCCCCAATCCTAATCATGCCAGACGTCACCAAGAGTTTCGACGTGTATTGTGATGCTTCACGTCTCGGACTTGGTTGCGTTCTGATGCAAGAAGGGAAAGTTGTGTCGTACCTGTCTCGACAATTGCGACCGCATGAAGGGAATTACCCAACCCATGACCTGGAGTTAGCAGCTGTGGTTTTTGCTTTAAAAAAATGGCGACCCTATCTTGTGGGTCATCGCTGCGAGGTCTATACAGATCACAAAAGCTTGAAGTACATTTTCACTCAGAAGGAGTTGAATCTGAGGCAGAGAAGGTGGATGGAATTGATTAAGGACTATGATGTCGGAATTCATTACCATCCCGGAAAAGCCAATGTGGTAGCCGATGCCCTAAGCCGGAAGCCATGCACCCTGAATACCCTAATCCAAGCAGAGCAGCCAACCTTATTTAAGGAGTTCGAAGATTTCGGACTTGAATTGGTTAGCTATGGATATCTTGCCAACCTGGAGTTAGCCCCAACCCTGTTGGACCAAATCAAAGAAGCCCAGAAGGGTCATGAGAGTATTGAAGGTATTAAGAAAAAGGTACCCCTTGATAAAGCACCTGGTTTTGCCATAGATGCTGAAGGAGTTCTGAGATTCAAAGGACGCCTATGTGTGCCCGATGATAAGGAACTTAAAGGTCTAATCCTGAAAGAAGCCCACAATACCCCATACTCGATCCACCCCGGAGGAACCAAGATGTACCAAGATCTTCGTGAGAAGTTTTGGTGGCATGGAATGAAGCGGGAAATTGGATCTTTCGTGGCCAAGTGTGATAATTGTCAGCGAGTCAAAGCAGAGCATCAGCGCCCTGCCGGATTGCTCCAACCCCTCAAGACCCCCGAGTGGAAATGGGATGAAATTGGAATGGATTTTATCACCGGACTTCCTAGGTCAAACCGAGGCCATGACTCAATTTGGGTCATCGTTGATCGGCTGACCAAAGTTGCCCATTTTATCCCCGTCAAGACCACATACACCGGGGCCCAGTTAGCAGATTTATATATGTCCCGGATAGTAAGCCTACACGGAGTTCCCCAGAGAATTGTATCTGACAGAGGCACGCAGTTTACCTCACGGTTCTGGAAAGCTCTTCATGAAGCCCTCGGAACACACTTATCTTTCAGCACAGCCTATCACCCCCAGACTGGAGGACAGACCGAGCGAGTAAACCAGATTCTGGAAGATATGCTTCGTGCATGTGTCCTAGCCTATGGCTCTAAATGGGAAGATTGCCTTCCATTTGCAGAGTTTTCCTATAACAATAGTTATCAGTCCAGTCTGCAAATGGCCCCATTTGAAGCACTTTACGGCAAGAAGTGTCGTACACCCTTGAACTGGTCCGAGACCGGAGACGGAAAAGTGTTTGGACCAGATACCCTCCGTGAAGCCGAGGAGCAAGTCCAACTTATCCGTGAACGTCTCAAAACAGCCCAATCCCGTCAGAAAAGTTATGCTGATTCCAAGCGTCGTGATGTCACCTTTCAACCAGGAGATTTTGTCTATCTTCGGGTGACACCACTCAAAGGGATGCAACGTTTCCATGTCAAAGGAAAGTTGGCACCCAGATATATTGGACCTTTCAAGATTCTTGCCCGTCGCGGAGAAGTAGCCTATCAGCTAGAGTTACCCCCAGAGTTATCGGAATTTCATGACGTCTTCCACATTTCTCTGCTCCGGAAGTGTCTTGAAGTTCCTGACCAGCCCGATGTTTTCAAGAACATTGACCACCAATCCATTGACCTGAACCATGATCTGACTTATCGTGAGAGACCGGTCAAAATTCTCGACGAAGATATTCGTCTCACCCGGAGGAACAAGATCAAGTTTTATAAAGTCCAGTGGACTAACCACTCCGAAGAGGAAGCAACTTGGGAACGTGAAGACTATCTTAGGAGCGAATTTCCCCACCTCTTTAGCACCTAAGCCCAGCCAATCTCGGGACGAGATTTATCCTAAGGGGGGAAGGATCTGTAACATCCCAAATTTGTAACCCAGTGTTATTAGTCAAAAATTGTGGGCCAACAAAAACTTTTGTTACTTTATGAGTGCTTGCTTGTGTTGTTTGTTTGAATTTTTGAAGAAAAGAAAAGAAATAAAATAATAAAACTAAAGTGACAAGTGTCACCCTAAAAACTCCAAGTAAGTTCAAAATTTCTTCCAAATAAGAATCCAGTGGAGAGGAGTGACCTCTCTCATTTCATTCTTATTTCTTTTCCCTCTAATTCTATTTCCAAAATTATTCCAAAATTCTATTTTCAATTTTCAAATGTTTCTTTAACTTTGGAAATCATCAAGATCACCAAGCTACACTTCCAAAATAAATACCCCAGTGGTACCACAAACCTTGACAAATTATTTTGAAGCAAACCATGGAAAGAATTTCAGAAAATTCAAATTTGAATTTGGTTCTGGAATTTCGTCGAACACTTGTTGATCACACTGTGTTCTTCCCTAAACTGAAAATCCAATCCAAAATTCGAACTCGATTCGGTGAAATCGATCACTCCAGTAGCTCCCACCCCTTCCTCACCTCTCACACGTGAATGATTGCGAGGGAAACGAGCTCGTGGACCCGGAGGTGGAGTGTGGCGTGCGCCACGCCGATGCCGCCCGTGGCGCACTGCCGCACGGGTCGTCTCCGTGGTGAGCAAGGACGCGACGCAGAGGCGACGCCGCGCCGTGCCCGCCACACCACCCTCTTCCCTCTGCCTCTAGTCGACGTGACTCAAGCGCTGCCGAGCTCGCTGGCGTGCCCACCGTCCGCGACGCGACGCCACGCGCTGCCGTCCGTGGTCCCTCTGTGGAGGAAGCAGAGGAAACCGCGATGCGACGCCACGCTCTGCTCGACGCCTCCCTCACTCACCTCTGCGTCTGCTCGAAGTGACCGCAGCGCCGCAGAGCCCCCTCACCCCTTGCGTGCACCCTCGCCACGCCGCGGCCAGAGCGCGAGCGCGACGCCACCCCTGCCAGGGTCAGCGGGCAACACCGCCGCACCCTCTCCTCGTTTGCCACCGCACTACGCCGTACCTGCACCGGCTCCGCGCCAATGGCAAGCTCTCCCACTCCCCAGCCCCATCCCTGCACAGCGTCCACGACGAGCCCGAGCTCGCCCATAAAAGGCCACCCGTGCCTCGCCATCTCTCCACACTCCCTCACGGCCACCACTCCACTCCACTCCACTCCACTCACTCCAGAGCACCGCCAGGAGGGCGGATTCGCAGCCGCGGAAGCGCTGCTGCCTTTGCCCGTGCTCTGCACCTCGCCGGAGCAGAAGGTGGGCGACGGTCACGGCCGAGCCGTGCCTCTCTCTCTCCCTCTCTTCCTTGCACCCTAGCCGCATCACCATTGCATCCTAGCTCACCCGCCGCGGTTCGCCCGTGTTCTGTGCACAGCAGCGCCGCGGAGGAGTCGCCGGACTTGGAGCACGGCCGCGGAGAAGGTGCTGACCACGCCGCTGTCGTTTGGAGCCGTCCCAGCACCCGCAACTCACCCCAGTGCTTCCCCACTCCCTCCGCCGTCGATCTACGTCATCTCCGCCACCACCCGAGGCCCCTAGGTGAGCCCTTGACCCACCTCGTCGCCGCCGGAGCCACGGCTCCGTCGTACGCCGGTAGTCGAGGAAGAAGTTGATCCTGCGCCGTTGGATTTAAATCCGACGGTAGCATACCGCTTCGCCTTGTTTAGACACTGACTGGTGGACCCCACCCGTCAGCATTTTAAACTTAAACCGCGCGCGAAACGTTTTCCACTGAGTCACTGACCACCCGACCCCACATGTCATAGTTTTAAACATTATCCAGAGGAGATGATTTTCCTAATTCTTTTTCTCTGGATAAGTCAGTACTGGACCTAGTTTATAAATTCATTATCTCGAGTTCTAGGAATCCAAATAAATCAAACTCAGATGTTCTGGAAAGCTTATAAAATTCTTTAACTCACCAAAGTGGTCTCATCTCATTTAAATAAATAATAAAAATGTATTAGTAAAAATGCTCCAGAAGGTTTAAAACACTAAACCATTTGTTTCTGGAGTTATATAAATCCAAATAACTTGAAACCAATTTTGGTAGCTTTGTATTAGGATCCTTTAGCTCCCCAAATTTTGGTAGAATTAATTGAGTAGTATAAAATCCTTATCCTTTGGTTGAACTTCAGTGCACCCTTCTGCACTAAAACAATTAGTGTGAACTGTTGGTAGATCCAATTGGTCTAAAACCAATTTTGTTAGGTCACACTCAACCAAGGTTAGATACCCCTAAAAGGATTTAATTTTTGGAGCAACCAAATTTGTTTGGTAGCTAAAACTTGTTTAAAACCCTTCTGAAGTAAAACAGATGTGTAGGGAGTTTTGTAACTCCAAATGATCCCAAACCAATTGGGTGATCTTCTACACACCAGTAGCTATCCATAGAATTTTAGTTTGAATTTTTGTGACAAACATAGATTAAGTGGTGAATTAATTAGTGTACAACTAGTTTCTGCCTTAGTTTGAAATTAATTAAATAAAGATTAATTCAATCAGTTTGAAACCACCTTGTGTTGCTTGATGTGTGCAGTAGCTATGTGTAGCAAGTGTGATGTTGTGATGATGCTTGAGTTAGTATAGTAATTGTTTGTATCGCTTGTTGACGTTAGACGAAAACGCTGCCGGAGTCTTCGAGGAAGGGGAGTACTTTGATCAGCAGGAACAAGACCCCGAGAACTTTGCTGAGCAAGGCAAGCTACTTCACTGAGCTTGCATTTATATACCTCTATTTTAGTCTCAAGAGTTGTTCAAAGGAAACAATGAGTTTTGGAAAAACCCCCTTTTTACAAACTACCGGAAAAACTATTTTGCCACCTTGTGTAGGAGTATAAGGTAGTTATTTAAAACTATAGGATGGGAAAAACAATGTTTTCTTGAAACTCCTTTGAAAGTACTTGGATAGACCTGCCGGAAGGTCGGTGCTCAGTTA
This sequence comes from Poa pratensis, assembly GCA_947311845.1. Classification (NCBI taxonomy): domain Eukaryota; kingdom Viridiplantae; phylum Streptophyta; class Magnoliopsida; order Poales; family Poaceae; genus Poa; species Poa pratensis. Next base: position 47,354,079 of record CAMZMU010000054.1, read on the forward strand.
AAGAAGGATGGTGTTGTTTTGCGAAAAATGCACATTGTGTCCTAGTACTATGACTACCAGCCGATAACCTGTGCGACCACATTTACCCACATATGGGCAAGGGCGTAGTCATATAATTTGCTCGTGTTAGTACTGGATACCTCAACAACGAGGATGACCTCGTTCCATGAGGGGATGGTTTGGTGACCTACCCCCTGACCTGGGTCCTCTTCATTGAAGTCTACCGGAAGCCGGTATGAGCGTATCGGAGGAAGAGGATTGAAGGGCTCCCTTGGGTCCGCCGGACAGAACTACGAGTCCTCACACTTAGTTTCTGAGGATTTGAGTGTCGATGGAAAGTGTCGTAGAGGCAGGGTCCTATACTAGCATGAGCAAAGGACAGGCTATGGCCGGGAACTCAACTTCGCATACCTCCGGTATGGCGGGACGTGGCTGACACGATGAGTGACCGGATGGGTGTGGGAAAAGCGTACTACCTCTGCAGAGGGTAAAACTATTCGAATAGCCGAGTCCTCGGATATGGACAGTTGGAAGGCTGTCCTAAGACCATGTGCAAGTTTTGATAAAAGTTTTATAAAGCGTTGAGTTTGAAAGGAAACTGAGATGGAAAAGGTTGCTTACCTGTACCAATGAGTTGGTGCAAGGTGGTGAAGGGTTTGGAACCCTGATTGAGATTTGGTCGGACAGGGAAGGATTTTTCGGGAAAAATAGCTAAAGTGGTGTTTTCTCAAAGGATGGTTATAAACTTCGTCTCAACCCTTTCCAGTAAGGATTTGAGAGTTTTCACATAAAAGTTTTTAAAAAAATAAAACTAGTTAGTGCTTACTCTAGTTGGGGTAGTTTGCGAGTACAATCAAATGTACTCATATTGGTTTCGTCCCTGGCTATTGTCTTAGCCAGATTTCGAGGAACCCTACGTTGAAGAGGAGTTTGGCGACGTCTATGCGAACTAAGATCTTCATAAGTCAGCTGCCTGTCGGGTGTTGTCGAGTTGGTTTAGCCCTACTACCGTAGCTTCCGCTGAATAAAGATGGTTTGGCCCTTGAAGGCACCTATGTATAATTAGGCCTGTATGGCCAGGTTTGTAAGACTTTAAACTCGGTATTGTATGGATGTAAACTTTGATATTCAGTTCGGATTATGTGCAACGACAGACTGATCACGGGATCGTTGTGTTAAGCATAATCGGGTATTTCGGACGGCTAGTCCGGGGTCCCCACAGTAAGCCTCAAGCACAAGCTTCAGTTCAAGAGATTTCGGATGACGATGAGGGATTTCTCGTCATGGAACCAATAAACGCGGTACCTATCTCCTGCCTTCCTCACCTTCCGAACTTTACTCCAGCAACCAGCCGGAAACGCGCTGGTGCCGCAACTTCGGCCGCCGAACCATCCGCCACTGGAGCCTCCGGACCCACTGAGGCTCCGGTCAAGAGACGTCGGCTGAAGAAGTCCGGAAATCCTCCTCATGCCCGAGGGGGCAAGAGGTTTCCTACCTCGGATGGGTAATGCTTTGCCTTATAGCCAACCATGTTTGTTGCTTAAACATATTACCTCGGTACTAACACTTAACCATCTTCCCTTCGTTGCAGTGACCCATAGACGTGGATCAGGAGGTATCCTCCATGACTGCACCCGTTGGTGCCTCTGAAGCCACGCCCACCCCGACGAACTCTCGCCCCGGATCTCCTCCACCGAGGTCTGGCCCGGCCTTGGAGAAATCTGCCCCTACCCGAGGTCAGACTTCTCCGCGTCCTCAAACGGATGCGGGGACCAATCGCGCCAGAACTCCGGCTACCGCCTTGCCGGAGCCTCGACTCTCCCCCCGCAGCCAGACTGCCCGCAACCAACAACAGCAACAGCAGAAGCTTCAGCAGAAGCAACAGCCCAAGCAGCAGCCCCAAAAACCAGTTCGCCAGACTACCTTGCCGTTGGAGAAAGGCAAGGAGAAAGAGAAAGAGACGGTGAAGTCTAAGGTCACCCCCAAACCAACATCTGGGTCTGGCACCCTGACTATCTCTTCTCCTTCAAGGATGCACCGAGGTCTCCTCCCCGGTGACACGCCGAATTCCTCCATTCGCCGCACCCGTTGATGAGACTGCTCCTCCGGCCGAAGAATATGCTCGGAGGACATCTCTTATATTGGATAACCGGCCTGCTTCAAGCTCCGAGGCTGCTTTGGCCTTGGAGGCCTCGGTTAGGGGCATCGAGCAGGGCGGACCGTGGGGATATCCTCCTCTGCGCACTGATAGTGACCAGAGCCTCGGCTCCTTGGAACACTACAATGCAGACTGGAATTCTGCAGACGAGGTCTCCTCGGCCTCCCTAGCTGCTCCGGTGGCTGAGCATCCTGCGGGAAACAGCGCCTGCGGCCGAAGCGTACACGACCTACAAGTCGCTGCCCTGCGTGCTGCTCAAAACATCGACGTAAGTCCTATTCTCTTTACTTTCATGCAGTATCTCATCTAATATCCACCATTCCCAGTCCCCGAGATTCGAGGTAAACTATTGACGCTCCGCCGGAGTTAAAATTGTTTGGCTTGAATCTCAACTTTCAATTTTCATCCGACGTATCCAAACCATTTTACCTTACTTTAGCATGCACCTCGGGTACGAGTCCCCGAGACTCCTGTCGAGGCATACCCCGGCAACATTTTCCCAATGATTTGACTCCGAGTCCCCGAGACTCTTGTCGAGGTATAGCCTTTCTAACCGAGCTATGTTTTTCTTCCTTGCAGAATACTATGAACGTCCGCACGGACATCTTTCACACCCTCTTGTTTGACCACAAGAAACTCCACGACGAGCACAAGGCCGTCCTTGCAGAAAAGAACTCTTTGGACGAGAAGCTCCAACAAGAGAAAGCCGAAGTAGCTCGTCTGGTAAAGGAACTGAAGCGCATCACTGAGCTGCGGACGTCGGAAAAAGAGCAGCTGCAGGCGGAAAAGGCCAGTGTTGTTGAAACAGAGAAGAAACTTCGGGAGGATGCCGCCAAGGAACATGAGAATGCGCTCCAGTTAGCCGAGGCCCGCGCCACCTCGGCCACCGAGGCTTATGAAGCCCTTCAAGCTTCGGTTAACCAGCTCCTCCCGACGCTGGAACGCATCAACCAAGAAATGGACGGTAAGCTTCTTGCCCCCCTTATCCTTGCTTTGTCCTCAACAGTACTGGCTCTTTGCCGAACTGTTTCTTTCATTATTAACAGGCTATCCTTCTGCAGAGCACTTCACCTACACCCAAATTCGGCTCGCAATATCACTGATCAGCACAGGAAGAGGCGTAACGAGACGAACCCCGTCTGGACCATTGAGGACCACATCGTGGCCATCAAAGCTCGGATCCATCCCTTGAAAACCATTGGGTCCGAACTCCTCGATGCAGGTGTGTCTGCTTTCCGAGCCTTGTGGCCTCTTGCCGATGCTCCCAATACTACGCCTGAGCTCGCCGCCAAGCTTCGTGAAGCCGAACAAAGACTTCGAGAGTGGCGCTCATCTTCAGCTCGCGCTGGAGCTGATGCCGCTCTCAAATTCATCATGACTTGGTGCGAGAAGATCGACCTCGAAAAGATGGACACTCTTCGCCGAGGCTCGCCCTGGTCCACGGACCCAATTCTCATCCAGCGGCGCGAAAAGATGGCTGCCTTCTTCGCTGGATATGCCAACACCAAGAACTTGAGCGAGGGAGACACCTACTCCGACGCCGAAGATGACGAGCCAGAAGAGGATGAATACGAAACAGAATCCGACGTCGAAGCCGAGCAAGGTGACGATGGTGACACCCGCGAAGCAGAAACCGAGGCTTCTCCACAACCTGGTGCCGAGGTTACTGCCGACGTTGCCAGCACCTCCCAGGCTACCTCGGCTCCGGACGAAATCCCTGCTGCATCGGCTGCTGCCGACGTAATTCCTGATGCCTCGACCTGAACTTATGCTTGGCCAAAAAACTTCATTAAATCCCCGGTATGCCGGGACGCAGATGTAATCAAACTTAAGTAGTTCCTTTTGCTACCTCTGTTACTATCATGCTTATCGAACCATGCTTTTCTAAGCTTTACGTCGAATCCTTTTGAATGATTGCTCGAGTTTACTTTCGTGTTTACTATATTTGGCATTCTTTGCTCTTGTCTGCCATTTGGCGTTCGACAGTCGAGTCACAAGATTGTTGTTCATAGCATACAGTACTTGGTAAATTCCGAGGTATGTTTCAAAGTCATCCGACATAAACGAAAGGTAAAGACAGGGGTTAGTAAACGACACATGCCGAACTATATTTTGGACCGAGTCCCCGAGTTCATTTTCATGTCTCCCACGTTTTTTCCTCTTTGCTCTTGACTACCTTTTAGGCAGATGCCAGTCGAGTCACAAGATTAGTTTCATAGCACACATTACTTGAAGTTTGAGACGAGGTTCAAAATAGTTCGGCATATGAACGAAACTGACAAACAGAGATAAAACATAAGCACAAGAGCGAGGCAGTCCCCGAGCTTTAACCTCGGAGTGCCGACATTTTTATTAAGGATTAACCGAGGTACATACATTGCGCCTTTCATGAGTAGAAAGGTCGGAGTAGAGCTACGTTCCATGGTCGCCTGACCTCTGACCCGGGGTTGTCCAGCCCATCTTCCCTTGGTTCCTGCGCATCTATAAGATAGTAGGAATCATTGAGCAGAGCTCGGCTCACAACGAACGGTCCCTCCCATGGAGGTGACAACTTGTGCCGGCCTTTCTTGCGCTGCACCAACCTCAGCACCAAATCTCCCTCGTGAAACACACGAGGGTTGATACTCCGGCTATGATAACGTCGGAGACCTTGCTGGTAAATTGCTGACCGAGATGAGGCCAATTCTCTCGCTTCCTCAAGCAGATCTACTGCATCCTCCCGAGCCTCTTTTGCCTCGGCTTCAGTGTACATTGCCACTCTGGGCGCATCATATTCGATGTCAGTGGGTAGCATAGCTTCTGCCCCATAGACCATAAAAAATGGCGTATAGCCAGTTGATCGATTTGGCGTGGTCCTTAGACCCCACAGTACTGCTGGTATCTCATCTATCCAACACCCCGGCGTTTTCAGCAGTGGTTCAATGAGCCGAGCCTTGATGCCGGCCAACACTAGAGCATTTGATCTTTCCACTTGTCCATTAGACTCCGGGTGTGCCACCGAGGCTATGTCCAGCCGGATTCCCTTGTTCATGCAAAACCGAGCGAACTCTCCAACAGCAAAGTTAGTGCCGTTGTCCGAGATAATGCTATGGGGGTAGCCATATCGCAGAATAATCTCCTTCAAGAAAGTCACTGCTGAATGACCATCCAACTTCCGGATTGGTTTCACCTCGATCCACTTGGTGAACTTGTCCACCATCACCAATATGTGTGTCATGTTACCTCGGGCTGGTTTGAACTCTCCCACCATATCCAAACACCATACCGCAAACGGCCAAGTGATAGGAATTGTTTTGAGCGCCGAGCTGGCATATGCGTTTGCTTGGCAAACCTTTGGCATCCTTCACATCTCCGGACTATGGCCTCTGCATCAGCAAGAGCAGTGGGCCAATAGAACCCATGCCTAAACACCTTGGCCACCAGAGCTCTTGTGCTGCAATGATGACCACATTCTCCTTGGTGGATCTCCAAAAGCATCTCCTTGCCTTCAGCTGGCTCAACACACCGTTGCAACACCTCGGTTACGCTTCTTTTATAGAGCTCCTTGTTGATGATGGTGTACGCCTTGGCCCTCCTTTGAATCCTCCTAGCCTCGGTTGTGTCACTTGGCGTGCTTCCCTCCGTTATGAACTTCATAATTTGCTCCGCCCACTCCGGCACCGGGTGCAAAGGAAAAAGTTCCTCATCCACCTCCATTGGCTCGGCCACCATAATCTCCTCCATTATTTCCTCCACCATCCTGCGACCAGTCCCCGAGTCTGGATGAGCAGTCCCCGAGGTTTGGTGTGCAGTCCCCGAGCTCTGCCACGCAGTCCCCGGGTCCGACCAAACGCATCCGACGTCTACCTCCATTGGAACAGGTCCGGGCTCTTGCTCCGCCGGGATGAAAATAGATTCGGATTCAGGAGAAGGTTTGATTGAAGGAGTTCTCAAGTGATTCAGGGCTACCCCTGGTGGTACTGCCTCTTTTGATGAACCGAGCTTTGACAACACGTCGGCAGCATCATTTTCTGCCCGAGGTATATGCCTGTACTCACACCCTTCAAAGAACCCGGATATCTTTTGCACATGGAACCGATATAACGCCATGTTGGCATCCAGAGCATCCCAAGTTCCAGAAGATTGTTGCACCACCAGGTCGGAATCGCCGAAGCACTCTACACGCCGGATACCGATCTCCTTTGCCACCTTGAGGCCATGGATTAAGGCCTCATACTCCGCCACATTGTTTGATGCTGAGAAATGAATCTGCAGCACGTACTTCAGCTGATCTTGCTTTGGCGAGGTGAGGACTATTCCAGCCCCCAGCCCGATCTTTGTTTTGGACCCATCAAAATGCATTTTCCAATAATTATAGTCCGGCCTGGGTGGCTCATACTGCATCTCGGCCCAATCACAAAAGAAGTCCGGCAACGCCTGGGATTTAATTGCGTCTCTTCTCTCATAATGTGGTGCATATGGAGACACCTCAATCGCCCATTTGGCAACTCGGCCAGTTGCATCTTTGCACCCGATGATCTCCGAGATTGGAGCTTCGCACACCACCGTCATGGGATGCTCCTGGAAATAATGCTTCAACTTCTTGACCGCCAGGTAACACCATACGTCATCTTCTGGTAGTGAGGATAGTTCTGCTTCGAGGTAGAGATCACCTCGCTCAAGTAATACACCGGTCTCTGCACCGACCTGCCACCTTCTTCGCGCTCCACCACCACTGCCACACTTACAACTCGGTTTGTGGCCGCAATGTAAAGTAACATCGGCTCATTGTGCAATGGTGACGCCAACACCGGGGCAGTGGACAACATCTTTTTCAGCTCACCAAACGCCACGTCGGCCTGCGGGGTCCATGTAAACCCGGTACTTTTCTTCATGAGCTGGTACAAAGGCAATGCTTTTTCTCCTAGCCGAGCTACAAATCGGCTCAACGAGGCTAGGCACCCTGTGAACTTCTGCACATCTTTCAAACACTTCGGTAACTTCATGCTCTCAATAGCTCGGATTTTGGCCGGGTTAACCTCGATACCTCGGCTAGACACCAGGAATCCGAGCAACTTTCCAGCCGGGACACCAAAGGTGCACTTGTCCGGGTTAAGCTTCAACCGATACTTTCTCAAATTCACAAATGTCTCCTCGAGATCCTCGAGGAGAGTATGTTTCTCCTTAGTTTTGATGACAATATCGTCGACATACACTTGCACATTTTTGCCCATCTGAGAGTGCAGGCATTTCTGCATACACCTCTGATAAGTTGCCCCGGCATTTCTCAGACCAAAACACATGACACGATAGCAATACGCCCCATACGGGGTAATAAAAGCAGTCTTTATTTGATCCTTTGGGTTCAGTGGTATCTGGTGAAAACCAGAGTACGCATCGATAAAAGATAACAGTTCACAACCAGCAGTGGAATCGATCACTTGATCAATCCGAGGTAATGGAAACGGATCTTTTGGGCACGCCTTGTTGAGGTTAGTGAAGTCAATGCACATGCGCCACACCTTGACCACGGCTGGCTCGTCTTTCTTCTTTTCCACCAAGACCGGATTGGATATCCAGTCCGGATGCAGTACCTCCATTATGAACCCGGCTGCAAGCAACTTAGCCAGCTCGTCCAGCACCACTTGTCTCCGGTCGTCTGAGAGACGACGGGTCGGTTGCCTCACCGGTTTCACCTCTGGCCTAACAAATAAAGAGTGCTCTGCCAACTCCCTCGGAACACCTGGCAGGTCCTTAGCCGACCATGCAAAGATATCCCGATTCTCACGGAGGAAGTGACAGAGCTCGCCTTCCTATTTCTCGCCTAGCCCGGTCCCAATGATGGCCACATGCTCTGGGTGCTCCGGGTCAATGGGGATTTCTTGGTCTCCTTGGGTACCTCGAACGCCGCAGTTGAGTCCGGGCTCATCAGTCCGGACAGGCCGAGCTGTGTTGACTGCGCCATTGCCACCACTTGATGCAGCTTCTTCTTCTCGGCTGCGATCACCAAAGACTCGGCTAGTTAGATCCCGCCGAGGCACACTGAATTGCTCGCTTGTAGTCACCCGAGATGGATATGATCCCATTAGGCCCTGGCATTTTCATCTTCAGGTATGCAACATGGGTGGAAATCATGAACTTGGCCAAAGCCGGCCTTCCAAGCAGTGCATGGTATGCACTCTCCAAGTCCACCACCTCGAACTCGATACTCTCAACTCGGCAATTTTCCTTGGTTCCAAATGCTACATCCACCCATATCTTGCCCATGGGTGCACAGGAAACGCCGGGCACAATCCCATGAAAAGTACAACTGCTTGGCATCAACTGATTAGGCGAGATGCCCAATTTCACCATTGTGTCTCGGTACATGATGTTGATGGCACTGCCATTGTCCACCAGAACTCGGGTGAACCTCACATTGTTGGTAGGCCCACACAACGTTGGATCTACCACCAGGGCATACTTTCCAGGGCTCGGCATGATCCGAGGTGTGTCCTTTCTGCTCCAAGTGATCTCCTGCTCAGACCAGTTCATATAGGTCGGCACCACCGGCATTACTGCATTCACCTCCATGGCACGCCTCTGCACGCTCTTCTTGTCAGTGGCTCGGTCACAAAGACCACATAGCTCGCATGAACCTCTCTATAGTCATTTCCGGGGTATTCATACTGCTGACTTGGTCCGGCACCATTGTTGTTGTTATTACCTCGGACATTCACAACATTCACGGGTCTTGCTGCTGCAGGCCTCGGAAGAGGTGCAGTGGTTATCGGGGTAACATTTGCTCCGGACAGATTAGGGTGGGACCTCGGCTGAAATCTCTGAGGTGGTGGTCCTGTTCTGATTCCTCCGGCCCTTGCCCCCTCTTCTCTGATTCTGCGGTTCCAGCTGCACTGCCGGGTTGAATGGTTGGCTGGCTTGCGCGGGTCAGTCGTATGGTAACAGCACGGACCATCTATCATTGATTCATAGGTCATGGGTGGCTCCGGGTTCGGACTAAATGCCGGACCATTGATTTTTGGCCTCTGGACACCTCCAGCTCCGGGCTGATCCGGGTTCACCGCTGCAACTTGGTTGGAGGGTATGGATAGTCCGGCTCCCTCCTCTTCTGTCCGAACTCCTGACGGTCATTACACCTTGGTCCGAGCCGGTTGTTTATTGGCTCCCTCCTTCTGTTACGTGCTCCTGCCTCTGCTGCTGGCTGCATCGGATCACCCAGGGCATAAGAATCTGCAACCCGGATTGTTTCTGCTAGGGATCTCGGCATATCTCTCTGGAGCCTCTGCCACAGCATGCTGCCATGTCGACAACCATCTGCAAACCAGGAAATGGCCTGTGCCTCTACCACTCCTTCACAGGAATTCCGAACATTGCTCCACCGAGTTAAGAATTCTCGGTCAGTTTCATGATCATCTTGCTTACATGCCGCCAGGAGCTGAGGTCGGTTTGGCCTCTTGTATGTACTAGCAAAGTTGCTGTTAAACGCCAGCTCCAAGTCTATCCAGGAGTTGATACTATACTCCGGCAAATTATTCAGCCAGATCCGAGCTGGACCTTCCAACATGTGCGGGAGATACCGGACCGCCCATCGGCGATTGCCCCCCGCAATGTGCACCGAGGATACATAATCTGTCAGCCAATCTTGTGGCTTGGTGCTCCCATTGTATGGCTTGGTGTTCCGACCTAACTGGAACTGAGATACTGGTGGTGGTGGCTCCTTCATGATCCGAGGTCCAAAACACGCCGGACCAGGAGGGCCTTCCTCCTCCAGTTGCTCAGACAAGTAGATTCTATCCAGCTTGTTACGGACATCGCCTGGAGCTAACATCCGACCTCCTATCCGAGGTCCCAACGCCCCATCCACTCTGTGGTATCCAGCTCGTGCCATGGCCGAGTCTCCATCATCATATCGGTCATCGCCTTGACCGACGTTCTGAGGTTGCTGAACATACTCCGGCTCTCGCTGATATTGCCCCTGCTGCCGAGGTTGTTGCTGATACCTCGGGGGCGGAGGTGGTTTACCTCGGCCAGCCGATGCTGCTTGACCGCCGTTCTGATTTCCCTGACCGGAGTTACCCTTAGCTCGGCTCGCATTGCCTGGGCCGGGGTTTCCCTTAGCTCGGCTAGCATTGCCCTGGCCCACCTTCTGCTTTGCTGCTAGGACTGGATCATACATCTGCAGCTGCTGGTTCTGACCCGAGGTGACACTCCGGGCTCGATCGGCTCCTCCGACGAGTGGAGACGAGGCTTGCCCCTTGGACACCTGACTGACTGGCCTAGCTGAATAAACCATCTCTGAATCACCAGCCCCGGCATATGCTCTGCGGAGAGCCTCATTCTGCTGGTTAGCCACATATACTAACTCATTGACTCGCTTCTGCTGCGCACGCCATGCATCTCCAGATAATCCGGATAGCTCGGCCCTGCCTGCCTCGGCAGCTCTGAGGTTCTTAGCAGGGGAACTATACACCGGCCTTCCAGTTGACACGCGACTCCCACTCCTAGCCGAGGTGGTAGGTCGAGCCTCCCTGTTTATCTCATCGTTGAGCCCCTTGCCTCTCTGCCGCACCTCGGCTCCCCTATGTGTATCAACCGCTACCGGGGTGAAGCCATTCGCTGCATTGTACTCGCGCAGATCTCTATTGAACTCATCTCTAGCTGTTATCATTGCTACAGCCTCCTTCTGCAACAGGACACGCTTTGCCTCTAGGTCGGCCACAGTCACTACTATGTCCACTCCTGGATTTACTGGGTCTGCCAGTGTATCCACTATCTCTACCAGGGTCGCACCTCGGCCCGCAGCTCTGGGGTGCCAGGCAAGTCCTTCTCTAGCCTGGGCTTTGCAGATCTCACCTTAGCAACCTCGGCTGCCTTGGACTGGCTGGCATCTACTTTGCCACGGCGTCAACCGGCCTGTCATCATCACCTCTACGCAGCTCTCGGGGCGAGTGATACGCCGACCTAAAGCCGCGAGGAGAGGAGTTTCGTCGTCCACGAGCACCTGCTCCGGGTACCCGCGAACAACCTCGACAGCAACGTACGTGACGAAGCTGCCGAGCATCATGGTGAAGCCGTCCTCGGGGAAAGGCTTGCCGGCGAAACACCCCGCGTTGTCGCTGATGAAGGTGAACTCTCCGATCTTGGCGACAAGCCCGGAAAGAACACGCTCGCCTGAGCCCGTCCGGATGAAAACTCCCTCCAACGCCTCAATCTGCCCCACGGTGGGCGCCAACTGTCGTGGTGGGATCACGGCAGATGCCATAGGTATGGCTAAGATGGGGCCGAATGGTCGTTGGGGGAATCCGGGGAGGGTTTATGCACTCAAGAAGTGCACACGCAAGAACACGCAAGAACACGAACGAAGAACCAAGAAAGCAAGAACACAAACACACCACGATGTACCCTGCTTCGGGGCCCTCTTGCGGAGGTAACACCCCTACTGCAGCACTATCCTAGTCAGTGTATAGCTCAGAGTGACAAGTACAAGCTGCTCCTCGAGCTGTATGATGCTACAATGGTGAGAACTTGAGGTAAGATGGAGCTAGACGGAGGAAGAAGGCACTCCGAGCTGAATCCGAGGTGTTTCCGGGGTGTTCCGAGCTTCCTCTCTCTCTCTCTCTTGATCAACTAGCTCCAGCGCGGGGGGGGGTCTCTTTGATCTTGGATCCCTCTAGCAGGAGGGGGTGAAGCCCACTATATAGGCCAGCCGGGTTACCATTGTGCCCCTCGCAGAACACTGTTGCCATGCCTCTGCAACGGTCACCACCGTACCACCGTACCTCGGTCAGGGACAAGACGTGGCTTGCCCATCTCCTGTAGCCTAACGGCAGAACTAGCATGTCCCCTCTGACCGAGACAGGACGTGGCCTGGCAGAGCTACCTCGTAGCCTTTTCCCAGACCTCGCGTAGTCAGCGATCAGAGACGTGCAGGCCCGCCGAACCCGGAGCACGCCTCTGCCATGCTCCTTGACAGACGCTCCCGTGTCAGGCGCTCTTGTACCGGCTGGAAGTGACAGGAGCATTGACTCCTGCCCGACCTACAGCCCACCACCTCGGTTAGCTCGGCACGGATGTGACGGGCTCGTACCTCGGGTCTTGCGCTTAACTCCTTTACCAGGTCGGATCTTACTTCCTCCCACAGCTTCTCCTGCACTCACAACACAAACCACTGCACTGAGGTGGTTAGGTCGGCTGAACATAGCTCGGACAGTGAACCTCGGCCCTGGCCAACAGTATACCTCGGATCCCTTTGGGCCAAAATAGGTCGGCCTGTACTCTCCAGGTCAAGATGAAGCTCTGAACTTCCCAGGCCCAAACAGGTTGGCCCTTTCCATACCTCGGCACAACTTCGAACACCACCTTACGCCAAGCCTTGACCCTACCCGGGGATACTCCCCCGACAATACCCCTCCAGAAATCTGGCCATTGCAGACTTCAGAGGGCCGGATATTTCTGGGCTAAGTGCCGGATATTTCTGGGTCGAGACCCGGATATTTCCGGGGTGGCCGGAAATCTCGGCTAAATATCCGGCCAACAGTTGGGGTACTCCAGTACCAGACCTTGCTCGACACTTAGTCGAAATCACGTGCCCCGGATATTTCCGGTCTCTACCCCGGAATTTCCGGCCTGGCCCCGGAAATCTCCGGCCAAGACAGAATTGATGAAGTTTCTCTCTTCTTAATTGTTGAACCTGAAACAACCAAACTTCACAACATAGCAGCTTATAATTAGGACTCTATTTATGTTGTCTTTATTCACCAAAAGTAGGATGAAAGAAATGCCCTTTCACCCTTGAAAATGTTGAAGTCTTCTTTAGAAATGGAGGGCCACTTGGCGTGGATCTTATCGTAATCGTCACCATTAAGAAGGGCCTTTCTCACTTCTGATCTCCAAGTTGAAAAGGCTTTGCTGAACTTGCCGAGGGCGTGTGTGTTTACCAGATTCTTTTTCATATCATTTTCATCGTAATCTCCCAGGAAAGTGTATTGTGCGTGCAACTTGGAAATAAGGTGTGCGGCCACATGTGAGTTCTCCTTATCCCTTATGTTCTCCTGGTTGATGTTGCCGAAGTCTAGCACAATGCATCCCAAGGCTAAGCCGTACCCTTTTGCATATTTTTTGGCTGCCTAGGAACACCACTGGCGGGGTCCACCTCCGTAAATGTCAGTCGACCGCTATTGAGCATGTTTGGGCGCCTTGGCTTACGTTGACGCTGGGATCCGCCACCAGATGTGGTCTCGTTGCCACCTGCTTCGCCACTAGATGTGGTCCGTGGCCACCTCCGCCGTCACCAGATGTGTTCTCGTGGCCACCTCCGTCGCCACCAGATGTGGTCCCGTGGCCACCTCCGCCGCCACCAGATGTGTTCTCGTGGCCACCTCCTCCGCCACCAGATGTGGTCTCGTCATCGGAAGTGTTCTCCCTCTCATCGTCGGCATCTAGCTCGGCGTCGATTGACTTCCGAACCATCTTCAAATAATTATCCTCTATCGGCTCCTTGCCTCCACTCCGAGAAGTCCCGGCCTCCATATTGTCAGCCATCTTCACACACACAAAAAAGTCATAGTTAGTAAAACAACTATAAGAAAAAATAATTCACTTGGGTGGTGATGAAAAGTTTGCATATACCCATGAGACCATTTGAGATTTCCAAAATTTTAGTTACTCCATATGTCATAATTTTAGCAAGTCATGCCAAAATTCACGAATTTTTTTGGCATGACCTTTGCTAAAATTATGGCATATGGAGCACCTGAATTTGCCAGAATGGAAATTAATCAACATTCCAGCAATCTCAAGGGTCTCTAGGGTACCTGCAAACGTTTCATACATAGCCACAAGGCCGCAATCGCAGCCACCACCACAAGCACAATAAATTCACATTTCATACATAGTCGCAGCCACCACCACCAAAATTCACATCGACACACATATATCATCTTCAAGACAGTTAAAAAATACCAACTTCGGAGGCACTAACAGTTAAACAGTGACCATACTTAACACTTAGCAAAATTTCTGAAAATTTTCATCTCAATTTTTTTTCATGTACTACAAAGTTCCTAGCAGCACTAACAGCAACTAGCAGCACTAACAGCAACTAGCAACTAACAACAACTAGCGGGCGAGCGCATGCATCTAACAGCAACTACAAAGTTCATATCAATTTGTTGTTGGCATTTCGGCAAACACCTTCGGTGCAGCCCGTTGGAGGGGAGGGAGAGGAGGGAGACGAGCAGCACCTCGGGAAGGGAAGGAAGGGGGACGTCGACGGCGGTGTGGAGCTTCTCGGGCGTGGACGGGCGGCTGCAGACGGGAGCGCCGGCGTGGAGGGTGGCGACGGCGAGCAGAGGTGGCGGGTGGGTGTACGCGCGGCGAGCAGAGGGGCGCGGCGAGCAGCGGTAGGGCGGGAGGGGGAGGGGCCGAGCGCGGCGTGGTCGCCGGCGGCGGCATACGGGCGCAGCGTGCCGTGGAGGCGGTGGGCGGCGGTGGCGACAGGAGCAGAGGGGGCGGCGGTGGCAACGCGGGAGCAGTGGGGAATTTTGGAGAGGGCGCGTGTGGGGATTTTGGATAGAAGAGGCGGGAGACTGCGAACGGGGCCCACATGTAAGTGGCCCGAGCATACCGCTGGCGGCGGCCTGGTAAGGTCCTTTTTTTCTGTTTTTCTATTTTTTTTTCCTTTATCTTTTCGAAAACTTTTTTGCATTTCAAAAACATTTCAAACACATGTGTGTATTTCAAAATAATTTTACAAATTATTTTTATAAAATTAGTTTCCTTTTTTTAAGTGACAAAAATGACTATTTTTGTGAACCAAGTACAAAAAATATGTTGCAAAATGGCACCTATTTAAATATCACAAGGACTAGTCCAACATCTAAAGAGTATAATCATGGGGGTGCTAGGAGGCTTCACAACGATCAGGCAATTTTGACCGTAGATAAGGAACTCGGCCGTCCATCTCCTAGAGATCCCCAGTCGGCAGGTCCATTTCTACACGCTTGGAGCTACTCCGTGACGCTGCTGGTGGCCCCTGGTTTTTCGGGACCCGCCTGTCAGCGTGTGCGGTAGATGCTTTCCGTGTGCACTGCGGAATTGTCGTTTCGGCGCGGTGGCAGGGGCCGTGATTTCGTCAAAGTCTATGGGCAAAATAGTCATTTCGCATGTTTGGTATATAAGCCGCTCACCACGGTGGAAAACCCTAGCCGCCTCGCGTCTCTCCTCTCCTGCCTCGCGTCCTCTCTCTCTCCCAACCCTAGCAGGAGCACGGCGGCGGTGGCGGTCGACGCGGCCAAAGAGGAGTAGGCTGCTCGTCCCACCACGGCGAACTCCAGCAGCGGCAGTGGACGGCGGAGGCAGCCGACCGACCTGCCTCCTCTTCTGCGCCTCGGCCCGTAGCCGCACCGAGCCTCTCCGCCGCCGGCGCTCAACAGGGGGACGTCTCCTTCCCCCACAGGCTCCTCCACGAGTAAGCGTATCTCGTCCTCCCCCAACTCCCACAAGGATGCTCTCTCCTCTTCCCAAATCAAGAAACCCCAATATCAAGATCTTGCTCTGATTTGAGGGTGTTGGTGTTTCTGTGTTCTAGGGATTTCGTCAATCTGGTGCGCTGATCCAGGATTGTTTGCGTTATTTCTAGAAGCCGTGCAACTGGTGAGCTCCTGCTGGGTTTCTTTGGGTTCTTTTGGGGAGCTGCTAGGTTTGTTAATGCCCAAGTTGACCTTGTGACCTAATCTTGTCTCAGTAGATACCAGCGCCACACGGTCGCAAGCCTGTTCGGCTGCGCCGTCGCGGTCGGCGGCTCGGCGAGCCCTGGAGCCGGAAGGGACGGCCGTGGCATGGTCGTTGTCTTGAGGGCTCCCGCGAACTGGCCATCCGATCTGGACCTGGAACCAGGTGTGTGCCTCGACCCCTGGTCCTGGTCTGATGCATGCTTCAGGTGTTGATTATCTGCCTAAGTTTTGGCCCACATCTCATTATGCTTTTTTTGCACCTGTAATAATACAAAATTGATTAATTCATCAGGTACCAAAGCCCAGATCATGAGAACCCTGCTGATCGAGTTCTTGGCTGATCTTATATCTACTGATTATAGCTCAGCCGAAAGTGTACAGTCATCACATAAAAGGAATTTTGTGAAGTTTATGTCATTTTTCCCCCACTTTAATTTTTGAGACAAATATATATCCAAAATCAGAGCTGCCAATTTTGATCTGCCAAATTTGGCTTGGTTTCCATGTGCTCCTTTTGGGCACAAACCAATCAGGACTATTTCTTTTGCCGCATGTATTTGCTTTCTTTGTTTCTGCCTACTCATTGTTTTCTAATTTTATTATGTGCAGGATTAAACACACATACATCTTGGATGATCCTTTTGAGGATCCTTCTCAGCTTGCTGAATTTATTCCTGAGAATTCTCCGTTGGGAAAGACACATGGTTAGGTAATTTGAGTCATGCCATTTGTGTATACCGAGTTAACAAAAGAGCTCATTATTAAATGCAATATGTTGCCATCTTGTCTTACTATATGGATATGTCATGTTCTTTTTCTTCTTGCAAATACACAGGTGGCAGAAGAGCGCCTAGAACACAACTGGGTCTCCTTAGATGAAACAGTGGATCCTCTTCAGCTTGAGGAGATGATCAGCTCTAAATAATTACATACTAATGCAATGATCCTTGAGAGCGTAAGTCTCGGTGCCATATCAAAGTCATCAGCTTAATCATTCTTAATTACTCATATGGCGTTCACAACTTATGAAATACCGATTGTTTATTCAGGTTGGAGACATTCCAGATATTGAGGTCAAACCACCGGATAATGTATTTTTTGTATAATCAGCCCAGTGACATGGTGAGTGCTTTTATTAACTTCATCAATTAACATAACCATCTCTCCTGGTTTATGCTCTCCTTTAACTTCACATCCCCTGATTGCATGTTTTGCTCGGTGCTTTGTATGAGTTAGTTCTTTTTTCATATACTTCAGATATATGTTCTGAATCTAAGAGTTCCTAATAATTGGTTTTCCTCTTTCTATCAGTAAAAACTTACTGTGCTAAAAGAGCAACGTCGAGGAAAGTTTTCTTTCAGTTCAAGAGATTAGGTTCAGATATCTTTTGTTTGGTTTTCAATGCCATTTTATTTTAGGCTTTGGTTAGCTAAGGATGATACTTCACATATATGCTCTAAAGCTAAGAGCTCCCAATAATTATTTTTTTAAACATGACAATAAAAGGCAATAATATTAATTGTTTAACCTATTTATAAGACTCTTCATTATAGAAATAGTGAACCAGTAAGTAACTCTTGACACTCTTTCTTAGGTAAAGTCTTAATTTCTCGATATTTTCATAGCTTGGTTAATTAGCAGCATAGATATTTCCAAATTCTGCAATACGCCAATACCTGATCCAAGGATTTTTTCTTGCTGCTACTTTCGATATAAATGAGTTGAGTTACCATGACTTCCATGCCACAGTCGAATATTTCGAGTTATATGTGAGTATTGCATGGTCTCGCATGATGATGTCTTTTTTCCTTTGTCTTGAACTTTGTTTGAGTATACCTGCTTTACTTACTCACTTAACCTTGTTGTTGCATCCTTTGCTCCAAACTTGTGTTCATATTACATTTTTATCTATTGAATGATTTCCCTGGTAGCAATATATAAATTGCATGGAAATCCATTTTTCAAAAATCTCTGGGCATTTAAGCTGTTGTTTCAGCTTCTGGTAGCTTCCATCCTGTGACGTTTAATAATTTTCTTCATCCTGCCTTTGCTCCTATTGGAGATTCTGAATTGAATCTATGCTCAATTTTTTATTGACCTGCTCTGTTACGTTCTTTAAATGATAAGCCCCGGTTTACTGATTGAAGTTTTCCTATTTGTGTCGTGATTTGCTTATCTCTGCATTTAAAGCAGGAAATGGTACCTATTCAGGATAGTAATATTGAGTGTCAAGCGCGGGCTGTAGGCGATCTCGACCTCCTTAATCCCCATGAATAGTTATATGATGCTAAGATGGTTGGAAAGCTTCTTTAGTTCTATCTCTTTAATCATCTCAAATATTGCTAATTTTATTAAATTTATTATTTTTGTCCTTTCAGGTCCTGATTCTATAGCTTTCTTGTGATCAATGGGATTATATTTCCTACTTGTTCTATATGTCACAGATAATGATGGCGACTTGCAAGTATGAGTACGTCTCCAAGCATGTTATTGAATCTAATTTGTTGCATGTTCGTAACTAACCTATTTGGTCTGTTTGGTGTCGTCAATATCTCTACATCATTTTTGGCTAATTTACCTGCTTAGTTATTATTCTTCTAAGATATTCCAAATTTGATTTTGCAAACTTGCTTGATGTTATTTTTAGATGAACCATAAATCTGCTGTTGCTTCTCCTTTTTCCCATGTGCTTGATATAGTGAATTGGTCATGTCTTGTGTATATCAATGGAGAATTAGTAATTGGTACCACAATTGTTTTACTTTGCATTTATGAGCATAGGTAATTATATTTTACAACCTATATATTATTGTTAATGATTCTTTCATGTGTTGATTTTATTTGGAATTGTGCGGCTGCAGACCTAAAGTAGTTATGATTCAGCATGTTCAAGGTTTTGTGAGTACCTGACTGTGCTGAAGATTTAGTACTATCATCTTTTGTAATCTCATTTCTCTTGCTGGTCAGGAACAGAGCTCATCCTCATTTTTCTTGCTGTTGGCCTTCTTCCCTAACTCTCCCACGTATGTCTATACTTGAATGTAAGAAATGGCTGTCGATATCCATGATAGTAAGAGACAGTTGTAGTCATCTTCCTGTTTCCTGTGAAATCTCTTTATCAATGTGGTCGGTGAGCCATTTGGTTCTCCTTTTTGCAGAATGAGCCAATAGTAGGAATTACTTTTCAGAAATCAGAATAGGAAGGCACCAATTTATTGAGAAGGCACAAAATATATTCGGCATTTGACATGTTTTTTGATTGTGTGTTATCACGTAATAAGTTATGTACTCCTCCTGAAGTTAAATCAAAATAGAGTCTGAAGCTTAGTTAAAATGATGACTTAGTCTTCTTATTAGTTTGCATTTATTTTTACCCTTTTGGTATCATTAATCATGTCTTGCTAAACCAAATGGCATCTAATTTGTATACAGTTTTCAACTTAATTCCTTTGGTTTTGTTTATAGCAACATAACCAGTGGCCTAGCATGTTAGCTCCCTTTTTTTTATTATGTGTTGATTAGAGCTTGAAAATAATTCTCTAGCAGATATTATATAGTTATGTCGAACTTACTCCCGTAATCCGTCTTATGGGAAGGATAGAGAAAATGTTCATACAGTAGTCGTGCGAATGCTGAATCATTCTTCCTGCACTAATATGTCACTTTCGTGTTTCTCGCTGTAGTGTGTTAGCCCACTCTATCTGCTAGGTAGCTTTGTTCCTCTCCTACGGACCAGGCGTTGGTTTCTGTTTTAGTAGTGTGTGACCATGTGCTATTAATTTAAATCATGCATCCCTTTTATGGTCTATGTGATTCACAAGGTCTTTATTGATTCCGGTTGACACATTACTAACCAGTGAAGCAAATCATGGCTGCTCTATTCAAGTGAGAAGAGACACGGAAACAAAACTAAAAAAGGAAATGGTATCAACACAATTTTTCTGATGTTATTTCACTGGGATTATTGCTTCTATTTTTTTGCCTTCGGTGTTTCTCATCTCAAAAGGGCTCGAATAACGTAGCCTTGATATACAGGTAAATAACATGCTTACATTTTCCTTCTTTTCCAAGAGGTGCTAAAATCCTAGGTGGTCGCTAGATTGTGCATAGTCATCAATGCCTTTCTATGTTACTAGAAAGCGGAGATAGTATGAGGAATAGAGTGACGATACTTCCATGTTTTTTGGTAAACAAATCACGAATTAATTATTTTGTCATGACATATACAGTTTTGAAGAGTTGTGAACTTATGATCCGTCCTTGATTGTGTTCTCTCATTTGCTCATTGAGTCTGAGAAGTTCATTTAGCATACTTCGTGCAGTACCTCAAAACAGATCATCTGGAAGAGAATGAAAATAATTATGAGCACTGATCCTCAACCTTAACATTCGGATCTAACTTAAAAAATAGTCAGGTGCCTCAATCATAAATAAATCTTCCTTTTTTTAATCATTATAACCAAATTTTAGCGAGAAAAAAATAGTCCTTTTATCTACTTCTAGCAGAAGTCGGAGACAAACTAATCCGGTGGTTGAGGTTGTGTACGTCAATGCCTATCTGCTCCTTTCGCTCACGTCTTCAAGTCCTCTCCAAGCCAGCTGGTAAGTCTCAAATCCTCACAGAACTCTTTCTTGCGCTTTCTCTTTTCCGATCTGCGTTGCCACTGCTCTAGGAGTGGATCCGTGTTCACGAGCTGGGAGCCTCCCTCGCAGGAGCAACATGGGGAGGTCGCCGTTTCTTTTTTTCGGATTAAGAGTTGGCCGGCTCACTCAGAGGAGCAGCTCAGAGAGTTTGGTGGCCGCCAGGAGAGCTCCGACCAAAATATTACGGAGGACTAATTCGTAGTTCTGTTGTCCTGAT
Source organism: Poa pratensis (assembly GCA_947311845.1). NCBI lineage: Eukaryota > Viridiplantae > Streptophyta > Magnoliopsida > Poales > Poaceae > Poa > Poa pratensis. The sequence goes on from CAMZMU010000054.1 coordinate 47,374,810, forward strand.
TTCGTGAGTTCAAATGAATTAAATGATTATGTGTATAGCTTCATCTTTATCCAATATAGGAGATCCTTTCCACATGCATTTGGACCTGGGTACATTGCATGAGATTTCAAATGGGTGCTGCCTGATCTGTGAAGCATAGTTTCTTTTTGTTTGCTTCAAAGGATGACTTGATTAAGGCTTAAATTTATAGGATTGGATCCACAACAATTGTGTCTGTTCATTAGTTTTGTCTTCAAATAAATTTTCCCTGCTATGGTTACATGCAGATAAGAAGTTCTATAATCATTTGGTTTCTTGGGACAATTACTTTTCCCTGACATTTATCTAAAGGGTCAGGCTTTGCGAGTTTTATGTACTCTGACGGTACAATCTAGATACATAGGAATAGAAACTCTATATATGTGATTTTCTACGAGACCCTTTAGTGCACTGTTTGATTTATCAGGATAGTCTGTCACCTCTATGGGACAACATCGTTACGTCGCTGAGTTTTATCTACTCTGTTACAGTTTTTATATTTACAATGCATTACGACATTATCAGTGTAGAGGATCAAGTGATCACCAAACTATTACTTTAGTTAGAAGAGCCTCTTACCATTTAGATTTTCCAAACATGTATTACCGAGAGCTCTCCTTTATTTTTCAGCCCTTGCTTTCTCACATAAACAGGTTTTTTCTCCTTTAGGGTTATGTATGATTTTACCTCCACTATATATATTGACACTGAAAATTGTTATAAACCAATAATCCTCTCTGTTTCTACTCGCTGTTTCTAGCCTGATCAATTGGTATGTTTCGGTGATCAATGAATTAGTAGGGTTGTGAAGCATTTTGACCTACCTTGAAGGCTTGGAATGCTTGAACAAATTTTGCTATTCTCCGGAGAATCTGAAATGCTGATTTAAAATATTTGATATATTTAATTTTCACATGGTCTATACTCTGTGGTGACATGGTCTATACTCTGGTGATCACTTAGTTTTGGTTGACATTATTGCTCCGTCAGCTGTGTTCTAGAAAATATCGTTCCAACAATCTATTTTAGTGTTATCTATAAGCATGACTGGTATTACTATCATGTTTTGGTTATATATATGGATATAAAATATATTCTTAATAATCTGTATAAAATCTGATAACCACGAGTAAAAAATTAAAAAAATTAACAAGTGTCGTGCGGCAAGCCGCGCCGTTGGTAAAGCATCTGTTCAAAACTCTATAAGCTTTCTACAGAATTATTTGTCCTCCTTACAAAATATAAAAAATGGAACGCTTATAGTTGATAGGAAGGGAAAAGGAAATATAGATTATGTTTCAGATACAAGTGATAAGAATATGCCTGTTGCACATGCCATGATGGGGTCCTGGGAGAAACCTCCTGAAGGATGGATCAAGTGCAATGTTGATGCAAGTTTTGTTAGTGAGGAGAATAATGGTGCTTGGGGTGTGGTCATCCGGGACAAAATGGAGGAATTCTTCTTTCAGCTTGGGATGTCATTGTGAATTGTCAGTCTGTAGTATTTGGAGAGGCAACTGCTTGCCTTGAAGGTTTAAAACTTGCTCTTGCACATTTTAATGCTAATATTATCATTGAAACAGATTGTGCATCCATTCTGGATTCTTATAGACAAGACAGTTTGGACCGCTCTGAAGTTTGTCTCATTGCGAAGGATTTTAACTTAGTGAAGCCTCTAGACAAATAAGTGGTGATTTCAAAAATCAATAGAAGATGGAACAAAGTTGCTCATGGACTAAGCCAGTATAGCCAGACTGTGCTGTGTAGTGGTGTTTTACAAGGCGCGGTGCCGACCTGCGTGTCGAAAGCGGCCTTGGATGATTGCAATCCTAACATTGTTATTAGTTAATATACAACAGAAAATTCAAAAAAAAAGTATGGTACTCATAGATGTAACTCTCATGAAGCCACCTTATGTTATGTCAAAGTGGTGTGACTTTTTCTATTACTCTCCCTATGTATTTGAGCGTTGCTCTGATCTTTTTGTTTCTTTAAGATTTTGATAATAAATGTGGTGATTGTTGATTTCATATGATCTCACAAATATAATTTCAAATCTACAGACTCCTGATAAATTCTCTAATCTCTCCCAACACGACTAATGTTCCTATCATGTTTCGTTTATACATATGGATATTACTCATATATTTAGTAATCTGTACAAACTATGAGAACCACGGGCAAAAAATTCAAAGAATCTACAAGTGCCGCGCGGCGAGGCGCGCCGTTCGAATCTAGTTAATGGATAATCAACCAAGTATTAGGAATTTTCTTCATTTCCATCTAATTTCTCCTAGTTAAATGATTTTATGTTGATTTTCTGAAATTAATCCAAATTTGAACTATAAGTGTTTTATAGTTTAATCTCCACTTTTTAAAATAATCATTTTAATTAAGGTACACAACTAGTGGTTATATCATAGAAACATCAATAGTTTTAGAGAATTTGACCTCTTTCGTGAATAGTCCCGGTGGCGGCCGTTTTCGACAGTTTTTCGTAAAAAAACAAATAGAGTGAAAAAAACACTCAAAAAGATATATCCTCTTGCATGAAGTCCTTTTATGTGTACTTAGTTGCTATGTAAAATGATAAACTTGATTTTTCACAGCATTTTCAGAAACATTCTTCACAAAAAGCACTATCATGTATAAACATCTAGCTATAAGGCCAGGTGAATTAAACCAAATGACCAAGTTATGTCAATTCCCAACGCATAGTTTGTGATAAAGTGCTCATATTCGACACATAGGTGTGTCTTGGTATAGGAAGCAATGGTTCCTAAGGAAATTTACAGATTACTTTTATAAATACAATTTTCCTAGTTATATGAATTTACATCCCAAGTTACCCCTGGCGGACGCGTAGCGTGCCCGCCAGCGGTATTCTGCTTAACGCTGGCGGACAGTGTATGGTGCCCGCCGGCGGTAGTTGCCTCGGATTACCGCTGGCGGGCACCATACACCGTCCGCCAGCGTTAAGCAGAATACCGCTGGCGGGCACTGATGTCGTCCGCCAGGGGTAACTTGCACCGCCTCCTCGCACCTGCCTACTACTACCACTGGCGTGCACCGTGTGACGTCCGCTAGCGGTACGTGTAGAACCAGTGGCAGGTACGGAAAACCGCCCGCCAGCGGTAGTAACGCTGGCGGACGCAAATGTCGTCCACCAGCGGTAGGCTGGTGGCTATAAGCACATTCCTACTAGTGTTTTGCATGAGTATCGATGATTATTCATATAGAAGAGGTGCCTAGTTAAGCATTTATATAGTATAAATAAACATTTATTAGTGCTTAATCAAAACCAATTTATTATTCTAAACATTTGTATAAGCACCTTGTATTGTATATGCCTTATAGATTTGAAGAGAATGACTCGTGTGTGAATCAGTGTGAGAGGGAACACCAACGTTATGAGTTATGACCCTTCTAGGAATATTACATCTGCTTGGGAATCTGCTGTTAACGATGATGGAAATGCCATCTACAAGGTAACGTATGCTCTGATCATCCATTTTTTCTTGGAAAACAGAAACCTTTTTGCTCCTGGATTGCGCACCAACTACAGAGCATTCAACTAAATTATCATAAATCCGATAAAATAGACAAGAAGTAGGAAAAAACACATAATGTGAGGTTGGGCGAACACAATGCTAACCCATGCTAGAGGCTACCAAGAGATCGTCCATACACTAAAAGCTATTACACAACAATGAAGTGTACAAGATCCTAATATTTAGCATGACGCCTCGAACAAGAAATGCGGCTCGTAGTTCTTTGCTATATTCGGGCAAAGAATGACATTATGTATCAATGGACTACAATAACATCAGGAAAGGTATGCCTCATACCCTTGTTTCTCAGTCTCCATAGGTACATGAGTCAGGCCTTCAAAATCCCATAGTGATTGGAGCAATCACACCGCGGGTGAATCAGGGTATTTCGAGGTTTTTCAAAAAACGGCAAAAGGTAGCGACAGCAAAGGAGTAGAAGTGCGTGCGTCCTTGCGTGGATCTGGAAAGAAAGAGGCCGTTGCCCGGATCATGCCTACCTACGCACCGCACCCCCTCGATCCCACGCGACGCCCCCACCCGACCAGAGGCAGCCGCCACTGACCCCACCCTCGCATACCGCACACGTATCCCCACTTCCCCAGATCCGAGTGCCATGGCAGACCACCGCGGCCCGCATTGCTAGCGGCGCCATGGCCGCCTCCGCCTCCTGCCGGAGCCCGCTCGTCTGGTTCTTCTCCCTCGCCGCCGCGCTCTTCTTCGCCTCCTGGTACCTCCTCCTCGACTCCGCCGCCGCGCCGGCCGCGCTCGACGCCCGCCGCCAGGAGCCCCACCCCGCCCCACCCTCCACCAAATGCGACCCGGACAAGGCCCTCCTCCAGGTCTACATGTACGACCTCCCCCTCGACTTCCACTTCGGCCTGCTCGACTGGAATCCCCGCGCCGGCACCGGCGGCCTCTGGCCCGACCTCAGCCACGGCGTGCCGGAGTACCCCGGCGGGCTCAACCTGCAGCACAGCATCGAGTACTGGCTCACGCTCGACCTCCTCGCCTCCGAGCAAGGCGCGCCCACGCCCTGCACCGCCGTGCGGGTGCGCGACCCCGCCAGGGCCGACGTCGTCTTCGTGCCCTTCTTCGCCTCCCTCAGCTTCAACCGCCACTCCAAGGCCGTGTCGCCCGCGCGGATCAGCCAGGACCGGGACCTGCAGCGGCGGCTCGTCGAGTTCCTCGCCGCGCGGCCGGAGTGGCGGAGGTCCGGCGGGAGGGACCACGTCGTGCTCGCGCACCACCCCAACGGGATGCTCGACGCGCGGTACAAGCTCTGGCCCTGCGTCTTCGTGCTCTGTGACTTCGGGAGGTACCCTCACAGCGTCGCCAACATCGACAAGGACGTCATTGCGCCCTACCGCCACATCGTTGACAACTTCTTCAATGACTCTGCCGGCTACGACGACCGCCCGACATTGCTCTACTTCCAAGGCGCCATTTACAGGAAAGATGTGAGTTGCTTGCTGTAGCCGACCGCGGTGCGATTAGTCAACTTCTAATTATATATTCTGATGACCATAGTTAAAGAATTGCTTGCCATGTGTTCTTCCCTATATAGATTTTGAGAATCTTTGAGGTGTACTGGACTATTCAACTGATTTAAGTTTTCGGTCAATACTGTACGTCCTAAGCTTGCACGGTCCTCCTCTGGACAGGACACCATCCGTGGTACTTTCTTTGAACTGCATCCTCTGAACACCATCCGTAGTAGTAGTACTTGCTTAATGGCCTGAACTGCATTGAAATGTCCTAGTTGCAAATACAACGCCATTGGCTATGCCATGTTCCCTAATCTCGCTCAGTTTCGTTGGCAATAATTCAAATGGTGTGTTTTGCGTTGTTCGTTAATCCAGCTCAGTTAGATCACTTCTTTCATGTTACTGTTATCTGCTTATTTATCAGCCCCAATTATGTTATAGATTTAGTGAGAATGTTTATAGTTAAGTAGTTCTATAATAATCTGATAAGGTTAACAATCATACTCTGAGTATAGTTCAGACGGAGTATTTGTAATTATGGTGGGTTCACATATTTGTGATGGTTTAGTAAGCAAGGTCTAGAAACTATTGACCGTCTGAATATTGAGGTCCTGAGAATATGTGAATTATGTGAAAATGTTGATGGTTTATATGGTTAATGATATTTTGACTCCAAAATGTTGCAGGGTGGTTTCATCCGACAGGAACTGTATTATCTTCTCAAAGATGAAAAAGATGTGCATTTCTCATTTGGGAGTGTGGCTGGTAATGGGATTGAGCAATCAACACGGGGGATGCGGGCGTCCAAATTTTGCCTCAACATTGCAGGGGACACACCCTCCTCCAACCGCCTATTCGATTCCATAGTCAGCCACTGTGTGCCCATCATCATCAGCGACGAGATTGAACTCCCATTTGAAGATGTCCTTGACTACTCCAAGTTCAGTGTCATAGTGCGTGGCGCAGATGCAGTCAAGAAGGGCTTTCTGATAAACCTGATTAAAGGCATAAGTCAAGAAGAGTGGACAATCATGTGGAACAAACTGAAGGAGGTCGAAGGGCACTTTGAATACCAGTACCCATCTCAGAAGGATGACGCTGTCCAGATGATCTGGAAGACCATAGCTCGAAAGGTTCCATCAATTCGGCTGAAGATTAACAGATTACGAAGATTTTCTCGATTTGAAGCTAACAAAACTAACGAGACTCCAGCAAAATCTTCGTGGCTACAGAATCAAGCTCGTTGATTTTAGATCTACAAACTTTCCCAGCAGGTAGTGCTGATAACACGGGCTGAGACTGAACCACAAACCGGGAGCAACAGCTACAGGAGATCAAGGGAGTAAAGTACACCTGATACAGTTTACGACCATCACAATATTACAGATCAGAGGGCCTTATTTCCGTTCTTCGTTTTTTGGGAAAATGTGCTCAACCTTGTAGATTAGGGACAATAACTTTTTGTATCAGAATCTGTATATTCTAGGCATTAGCGTGATTACTGATCACTTCCGCTCAAGTCTTATGGAGTACTACACAGGTGTAACTCAGCATTCCCAGAGCAAGATTGTTGGTTCCTTGCCAAATTCTACCGATGTGATGTATGCGGACGAAAAGGCAAATGTCGTCCTTCCCTTATTGGTTCATGACGATCATTGTTGCAGATGTAAAGGATAAATGCCTAGGTGCAATCAATTTGAGTTGCCTCTTGGCTCTTGCCAATCTATTTTGGAGAGCTGCGTCCTACGAGCCAGATATACTCCTGACTGGCCTTTCAGCTGGCCTGGTGTGAGTTCAGAATTCCCCAGGACAAATTGGACGATATAAGATGCCTCCAAAGCGAAAATACCATGGTGGACATGGGTACACATGAACCTGAATTTCAAAGCATTTCAAAAATCGTATTTCAAAGTTTCATAAATCACGCATGTACGTATTGCCTTTTTGCCTTCATACTTGTGCAAACTTTCAAGAAAGAAAACCGATGGTATGTGGCCAACACAAAAAAAATTGAACTTTGTTGCACAAGTTACATATTTTTGTATTTCAATTTTAAACTTGACATGCACATATGTGCATATATTTTGTACACGCATAATTTATGCTGTACTTTTTTTTAGTATTTTTATTTGATTTTACCCATGTCCCCCAAATCTCAAGTGACCCCTTTGAACGACAAGATAAAATGAAATATTTGTCACGGTCACCTCTTGGATCCGGGGAGCCAAGACTTACCTGAGTCAACTTTAACGGGCCGACTCAAACAGACACCCGTGTTTGATTTTTGTCGGTTTGGATCACCAGGCGGATAGGCGTCCGGCCCAATGTCTGCCCTTCCCTGCCATTGCACCCAACGGGCGGCCCATTTGGACAGTCCTATCCATTTTCTCTTCATTTTTTATCATTTAGCATATTTTCATCAAAATAAGATAGCAATATATCTACCAATATAGCAATTATTTTTTCATAGTATGAAAAGAACATCATGCCATGCCGGCATACAACATTGTACCCAAAAGAATTGCACGAGCCCCGCACATGCCCCCGTCGTAGTTCATGCAAAACACACAAATGAGATGATCAAACATCTCGATCGATATAGAATTGTTGCTTCTTGTCAAGCCAAGACCTTTTTCCGCGGTCAAGGTGCTCAAGTCGACCGCCATGATCCGGCCCTCCACTTCCTTTGCCTTTGGATTTGGATTTGGATTTGGATTTGGATTTGGATTTGGCCTCCACTTCCTTTGCTCTAGAGCGGGCCTTGGTCTCATCGATCTCGACGTTCCTCTTTTGTATTTCAAAAAAGTTCTTTGTGTTCTCCTCTCTCTCTCTCCCGACGCTTCCTCTCTTCCCTCTCAACCTTCTTCTCACTTGTCTTGTCCTTCAAGGTTTCTTGCAAGGTAATTGTCCAAGCATCACACTTTGCCTCTATCTTGGAGTTGGACCTCCCTCTCTGCCACTTCTCACTTGGAGCGCCGGCCTCATGGTCGATGACCGATGAGCCCCCACCTCTTCGGGGTGACGCGACGAGGTCTTTCCACTTTTGACAATCTTTGATTTTCTTCCAACAATGGTAAAGGTAAATGCCTTGCCCCCATGTTGGGTCTTGAAGTTTTCCAAAGATTGAATCACCTATTTGAGATATGAACCAAGACGTATTCATACGTATAGTAGGACTCGAATGGACGAAGAAGTGAACGAAAACATACCAAGTCCTTGACGCCAATGCCACTAACGGAGCTGGCCATCAACATGATCATAGGAGCCACAAAACTTGCTACACTCTGTTTGGATAAAACTCCACCTCTTTTGAACTACCCCGGTCACTCTAAAATTTGTTGGGCTCGAAGTTCCTTTACTCATGGAAGTATTCATGGACCCTCTTCCAAAATGCATGTCCTTTTTGCTCGGCCCCCATCATTACATCTTGTCCAATTTCCATCCATGCCTTGCAAAGCATCTAGTCCTTGCCCTCCGGCGTCGGCCCTGTGATTTCACCGAACAGGTTGCGCGCGTCACAGAGGTTTGCCGGAGGGATGACCCGCCCCTGCTTTCTTTGCATCACGGGCGGGTCACCGCTTTGAGATAGAGGGGAGGCACGATGGGAATGACAATCGGCACGAAATCGCCAATTTCCTGCGATTTGTTCTAAGGCGAGGTGGAGAAGCGGGACCCTCCTACCGCGGCGTGTCTGTGCACATGGCCATACGGCGATGCTGATGCGGGAGACTCTGAATTCCTGGGCACATAGCCATACGACGATGCTGACGCGGGAGACTCTGAATTCCTCGGTGGTCGGGCCGCCGAAGAGACCGAGCTGGCCACCGCGGTGGCGTCTAGGACCAGTGCCGGATCACGGGCGATCCCTAGCATGAGGAGGGTAGCCTGTGCGGCTTTGGCAGCGATGGCCTCCGTGTCCCCAGCGGTGGCCCGCCGCAGCGGCGGTCTCTTCGGTTTGTTCTTCTCCTTCCTCTTCTGGCTGCTCCGCTTCACTATCTCAAAAGTTCTCAAGTGAGCTCTTTTTCTGGCTTTAACGGGGGCACGACCGGAATAGCCGCAGCGGGGACGGGTGCAGTTTCATCGGCTGCAGTGGCTACGAGTGGTGTGTCGGTTATGAAATTTTTGCTAGGTCAGGCACGGGAGGGGAAAGGCGGAGTGAGAATTGTCCGTCAGGGAGGACACCGCGGCTGTCCACGCATGTTTGGAGCAGACGCAAAACCCGGCTCAAATTTAGACCAAATATGGTTCTGCGCAGATAGAAAAACGGCCGGTCCGTGTTGGGCCATGATTTTTACCCGCACAGACAAAAACGGATGCGGATGGACAAAATGAGTCGTCGCGTTGGAGTTGACCTGAGGCATGACTTTCGTGGCCTTATTTCCGAACTAGAATAACACAGCGTCACTCGAGCTACAAATCGCGCAGAAAGTTGAACGAGATACAGGCAAAAATGAACCAAGCACAAGGAGCCATCACATCGGTGGGCAATGATCAACATGGGCAATATTATAAATGACAAGGGAAAAATACAATAATGGACAAGGTACCACACAAGCAATATTAAATGACAAGGGAAGTCAAAGATTGTTTTGTGAGTAATCATCTTCGCCTTGTATTAAAATGCTAACAGAAACAAGGTTATAATCCGTAGAAAGATGCTTGACTAATTAGCAAGAGCACCTCCCACTGTGATTCAGTTTATTGCATGCAAGGACCAGAAGCGATTCTACGAGGGGAAGTCTGTAGATGGCAAAATTCAGACACGGACACCATATTCGGATATTTGCTTCACCCTTTCTTCCAGGACATATCTCTGGCTTTTCAAATCAGAGGCCATGGAAGCCACCTGACAATTGAAGGGAAAATTCTAAGTGGAAAGCAACTTTTCATATTAGACGGTGACAAAGTGTTATGTACTAGAGCTATTCCACTTACCTCTGCTCGCAATTCAAGAGATTGTCTCGTAGGAATAGTTCGTAGTCGATCCATCAAACCTGGGGCCACAAGAAAATATTGAACAAACTATATAACTAAACGATCAAAGGATGTATGTGCTCTTATCTGCAGATGCATTGCTTCAAAATTATGGGGAAAAAACATCAGTCTTTGACAAAGAATTCAATACCTGCAGCTGTGGATTCTGCTTTGTAAATTGAACCTATAACAGATTGGATTTGCTTACCAGTAGATCTGCAAGATTCATGAGCATACAGCTTACATGTGGATTACTCTTAAGTACGACTTTGTGCAAGGAAATGACAAAATATAATTAGAAAAGTACTGCATGCAATCATGCATACTACCTCAAATCAGTTCGTCCACGCTGCAGATCACTTTCACCAATGGCTACTTTGTCGAGGGTGTATTTGGAATCCTTTCTCAAGTTCGCAATTGATGTTTTGTATTCTATCATACTTTGTTCAACATCATTCAGAAAATCCTATTAAAATTTTATGTGAGAAAATCAGATACATTTATGAAGGAAAAATAATGTTTGACTGCCATGGTTCTCATACTTATGATGCTGTTGGACAAGGTTGGTTGTAGAAGAATAGAAACTCAGTCATGACTATAAAAACACAAACAATTTACCAGCGTGAGTACTTGGAGAAATCACTTTCACATGATTCTACCACAATGAAATACTACCTCGTTTCAAAAAAATACTACCTCCGTATCAAAATGTAAGATGTTTTAGCATTTTTATGATACGTATGTATCTAGACGCGTATTAGTGTGTAGATGCACTCATTTTACCATGTATCTAGTCTGTATTGATATATCTAAAACATCTTATATTTTGATACGGAGGGAGTATATGGATATTCAGAAGTACTGACTACACGGAATCTGATGTTACAGATGTTCAATCAATATTTCATTAGCATAACCAAAGTTGCAACCACTATACCTTCTCAGTTTTAAAACGACCCAGCGTATTGCGGTATAAAAATCTCCGAGGACCTGATGATACAACATTCATTAGCATTGAGGCAACATAAACCATTGTTTCATCAAAATAAAACACAATATTTCAGTTAAAATAGGGAGATGACCACTTCTGAGCTATTTCTAGTTAAGTATTAGAAGGATATGTTTGCCTTGTGCATCAGATTAATATGTGACCACACAATTCTAATTAACCCAGCATACCATCCACATAATTAAGCCCGAAACGCCAGCCTACTTGTTAATCTGCATAGCATTCACTAATACTTTCTTCTATTTTGTTTTTTCCTGGTATTGCTTGATCATTTGTGATGGCACCATGCTCTATGTGGCGATACTGATAAGGGGATATGACACTTTAAAAAATGCTGATCTGCAGATATATTTAACTCTTTATTTAAATTGGAAATAATAAATTATGTACATAGTTGGAACATCATATATCAGTTGCTTATGGTGATAGGGTCAGTGATCTTCATGAGCAGTGTGGAGCCAGGATTTCTCTGTGAGGGGGCGAGAAGAGACGTGAATTTACTATAGCATAACTTTACTTGAATATAGTACCGACACTATAAGCAATATTGTTTTACACAATAAATTAGCTCAGTACTGATGCTATAGTCCGACGTTATGCAGCACAAAGGACAGTGGGTGAGACGTTGGAATGGGAAGGAAAGTGATGGACAGAGGGATTGGTCTCTGGTTGTCACTGCCAAGGGGAGATAGGGAGGGAGGCCCATGGGACTGGAAGTCGGGACAAGAAAATCGTGCAAAGGAGGGCACGAGACTGGGAAGAATTAAGATAACCCTTACTCGACTGGGCCATAAAAACCTGTATCCAGTTTTTCTATCTTTATTTTAAACGAAAATTCTTCCGATGCTTATTGGATACATATCAGGGCTGTATAGGGCGCATATTGGTACCGAATACATATCCAATACAGATACGCCAGGATTTGCAAGCATCGACATTTCATAGCAGGGAATAAAACATTGACTACTTCGACAGATCAATGACAAACAGGGAGTCCCTCACACGCAACTTATGCACAAAGCTTTGTCAAAAGTTGCTTTTAAAAGTTAAATGCCCAATATCGATCGATGGTAACCAGTACTTGTGTAAATGAAATGTGAATAAAGTGGATGTCCAGCTTTCTATTAATTAATATTGTAATTTCTCATGAAAGTTCCGCCCACACTAAGTTCAATGGTTCCCCTGAGTAGCATTTTTCAGGTTTGCATCCCAACAAGGAATGAGTAAACCAAGAAAACGAAAATATAATCACAGCTAGGATACGGAAACATCAATACAACGTGAATACTGTCTACGCTCGAATAAATAAGATAATATATTGAAGCTTTTTTTTAAACCTAAGTAGAAATAGTGGAGCTTTTTCAACGTGAGTGCTACAACAGAACTCCTCAACCTCCACAGAAGAGATCAATTCGTCATGAACATTTCTATTGTTCTTGGAAATAACATAAACACGGTATATGCAGTAAAAAACATACTCACAGCATATTCTACACGACATTAATACAAAGAAGCTACTGAAATGAATCTTCTCTAATAATAATCATTAGTCTGGACTCTGGACTACTAACATAAGGAGCCAGATGAGCGACAATGCATCAAATTCGCAGGTTTTGCGCCATCAGCTCTAAAAAGTAACACACCAGATGATTTGCTTTGTTAGCTCCTGATTATTATGTCCATGGGTCGTCTAGCTTTGATGCTTTCTCAGGTTAAAATCAGTTTGAACATTTGTAAGCATGTAGGTATACAGAAAACCTGGCAGCCATTGGATGGATCATAGTCTGTGGTTTCAGGATTTGTGAAACTATATTGTTTTCCTTCACTCCCTAATTCTAATCAATGAGTCCCCATGTTTTTGTCTGCGAACATATTCAAATCCATGGAATAGGCTAGTTGCATCTTTATGTAATATTTTAAAAGCACCATCATAATGTGCCACATGGTTTGAGAAGATAAATACATTTGAAACCTGTCTTCCATGCACATACAACATTGATATCCATATATGATTACTTGTCCAGAGCATGGCCCATAGAAGCACGAGAAACAAATAGCAGTATGCTTTAAGAACACCGGAGAATAGAGAGAACATACCTCTCAAAAAGATGAACCCTGCGACAGTGGCACATCCAACCACCTCCGCTTGATGCTCGTTTGCAAGAACCAGTGCATCAGAAATAGTAACTACAACGAAAATTAAACCAAGTATTGATTGCGGAACCATCGTAGTGAGACAAATATACCCAGAAAAAGAACTTAAAAAACATAGCTCTTGCCTTTAGCCCTCTCCACAAACACATCCTCGTAGGCTTTGTACTGTGACCACAGCCCTGGCGTAAAGCTCTAAATATTCAAGCAGAAAGAGGGTCAAAGTGAAGCAGAATAAAAGAAAGTATCTTTAGGAGCAAATGCAAATATCATCCCCGTTAAGCCAACAAAATGTGTAACCGATGAGAGTGCAGCTTTGCAAGCATCTTGTACACAATAAATAAAAGTAAAACCTAGAATCATTTAGGGAAGAGATAACATGTACCAATGGATAGGTTAGGTTTTCTCTCCCCCAAAAATGGATAGGAACACCTTAGTAATTTTTGCCATCGAATCCAAAAAGAAGAATAACACTAATTCAAGCAAAGCATGCTAAATACGGATTCGATTGAGTTATAACACATCTATGGTAAAGAAGGGCGCTCAGAAACATGATTCAATCCAAGATTTGTCAAAGGCATTGCAACTTTCTATTAAGGTTACGGGGGAAAGGGGGTTCGAGACCTGGAGCTTGCGGAGAGGCCACGGGGAGGCGGATGCGGCTTCCGCGCCTTGCGGCGGCGTGCGGCCGCTGTCCGGTGACGCCATCGGCTGGACTCCTGCTGTTTCTCCGGCAACCTATGGGTGCGCTCGCGGATCTCTCTTCCCCTCTTCGCCTCCCTTTTTTTTTCGAGGGATCCCTTCTTCGCCTCCTAGGAATGACCCTTTTGTGAATGGCGTTCTCTTCTCTTCTCTGGATCGTGCTATTTTGGGCCCATTTTCTCGTAGGCCGAGACGAGGTTGCGATGTAGGAGTAGCAGATAATCCTTACTGAATGAAACCCAAACTTCACTCAATCCCCTAGGGAATTGGGGATTCAATCCATTACCGCTACCTAGTGGATTGAGTATTGAGAAATATGCACTAAAGTTTGGTGATTTGTGGGGAAATATGGGGATAATACATGTCCAATACACTAGAACCAAACGATGTTTTGAGATATGTGGGTATTCACGGGTTTGACTGGGATAATCCCCACCAATCCCCTAAAATACACTAGTACCAAACAAGACCTCAGGCTTGTTTGTTTCTAGGGGTTTTTGTGGGGTTATCCCGGTTAAACCCTAAATCCCCGACATATCCCAAAAAGTCTTTTGATCGATTTTATCCTCACTTTTTCTCACAATTCCCCAAACTCTAGTGTATTTTCTTCAATACGTAAAACACTATCCCTCCCTAGTGGATTGGGAATTTTAGTGATTTGATGAGATTGGGTGAAGCTTGAGGTTTCACTCAATTCCTGTGGAGATTATCTCCATTAATTCCCACAAAAACCATAGAAACAAACATGGCCTCAACAAAAATACGTACATGATGTGCCTTACTCGTTCACACATGCATCTCTTTTTTTGGTGAACACGTGCGAACGTGCATCTCTAATACACGCGCGAGAAACATATGATGCATTTTAGATTTTTAGGACATCTCAAAACTGAGATAGGGCACAAAACAATGAAATATAAATAAACAAAACAGTTTCTACTCCGGCATATAATGTAAATGGGGCACCTTTTTTTTGTAGGGTTGGAGGAGGTCGTTGCCGACGGCGTCGAGGCTGAGGGGACGGAACTGTCGACGTGGAGGATGAGTTGGCCTCATTCAATCCGGAATTGTCGCCGATCGCTAGGGGGAGCTGATTCGGTGGCAGTTGTTTCGGCACAAGGTGGGGGCGGAGGTCGATACAGCGCGTCGACAGAGGCGGGTAGATGGCCGGCGGGTGGATGAGTAGCCGGAATTGGGCGAAGGTGCGACAGTTGATCCCAAATTGGGAAAATGCAGGGATGCTGACACGATTGGAATTGGTGGCGGAGGACGACTGGGAGTCGGGGCTGAGCGGGGGCGTCGCAGCGAACCGGCGGCGGTTGAGGGAATCATCGGCTGTCATGGGCTAGAGAAGAAGGTGAAACTTCAGCGCGGCGGTTGGTTCGTGTGTGGTCACGTTATGGTTCCATCACAATATAGATCAGCCGCAAGAGTGACATATTTTGCATCGCCAAGGGCTAAAATTTAGGTCATGCCCAAAATATATACATCACATCACCATATAGTGATAGGTTATCTTTTGGAACACCGTTTTTACTGTTTGGCGATGTAAAAAACTGCTTTTTGACATAAGGCCTAAAATGATCATCTTTTGGAGATGCTCTTAGTACTTGCACAACTCTTCCGCTTCTCCCCTAAAATATCCTTTTCTTTTTCTGCTCCAGATTTGATAGTCTTGTGCTAAAAAAGTAGAGTCGGTAGTAAAATACTATACATACAGTAAAATGTTTCAAATCCTATTAAAATGTGAACAAGTCTTAGAAACTATTAATAATACTATAATGAGTAATACCAACTTAAATTCGGAACTTATGTTAAAGTCATGTGTTCTGAATGCATGAGCTTATGTTGACGTTTTCATGGTGAATACTTATTGACGCGTCTATAGCGAGGGCTTGGGCGCTTGTTGGTATGTCCCACGACACCTCCTATAAAAGGCAGGTTCTTGTCCCCCCTTATGACAGAAATGGAAATTGCCTCGTGTGCCCTCGCCTTTTCTCTCCAAAGCACACATTGAAGGGCGATGGGAGACAACTGTCAAGTCCAGAAAGGCATATGAGAACCGGTCCCAAACCTGCTGCCTACAACTTCCCCCTAGACTCTCCCCGATGTTGTGACCCCCGCACTACTATACATGTAATCTTCTCAAGAAAACATAAGGATTACATGACCACCTCTCCTTGTGCTAATTTTTTTAGTAACAAGTCTAGTTACCAGCTCAAACCCTGTCGCCACAAACCCTTGAGATAGTAGCACCAGGAAACCTAGAGCTCCATTGACATATCCAATGTAGGTACAACACCCTGACACCCATCCACCCCCTTCCCCTCCTTTCTATGTTCATCTTTCACAAAAAAGACAAGAACAACTTCTTCTAGGCATCTTTTGTTGCAAAAACAAATATGAGAAGTTTTGGGGTTGGAAAGTTTAACTTCTAATAACATGCACGCAAGTTTCCCCTTAAAGTTGAGTACAAATGGAAAACAGATTCTAATGCGTACGCAGTTATTTTAGTTGGTGGTGGGTAGGCAATTTCAAAGTGTGGCTAGCAAAATTACTACACTAATTTAGGCAAATGCCTAAGAAAGTAAGCACTTCAGTAGTGTTGTTAGACAACTAGCTAGTAAGATGTAAGTAACTGTAATTAAGCAACTACCTCACAACTAATTGATGCATGTAAGCAATCTCACCAGAACTATTGGACAACTATCTACACATGTAAAAAAGTCTCTAGCACCATAACCGTAATTACAAGTTTTTTTATCGAATATATCCAGACATATAATGTTGGGGCAATCTCTCTATTTCTTGATTATTCTTGCCTCCAATTAGAGGGAAAAGAGAGAGGAGAAATAGATCTATTATTCCACCAATACATCTCTCCACTTAGTAAGGGAAAGTCTTTGGATCTAAAATTTGGAGCTTCAACTATGGAGGTCAATTTCGTGCATGATGGAGATCTGAAAGGATCGTATGACGCCTAGAGGGGGGTGAATAGGTGCTACTTCAAATTTTAGTACTTTTTCAACTTAGGCTTGACACAAAAGGTAAATTCTCTAGATATGCAACTACGGTGAATTACCTATATGACAAGCTAGCAACTAAACACGATACACAAAGTAAAGACGGTAAACAAGGATAGAGGTAACCGAAGTGAAAGCACGCGGAGACAAGGATGTATTCCCGAGTTCCTCCTTTTTAGGGGAGTACGTCTCGTTGGAGGGGTGTGAGCTCGCCACCACAGGCTTGCTCAACGCCACAAAGGCTCACCCTATTCTCTGATGAACTGCACCACAAAGGATTGGTTCACCTTCCACTATCGGTTCCCTTCAAGGCGGAAACCGGAGCCTTTACAACAACGATTCAGGGCACACACCCACAACTGAATTGGGGCTCCCGAAAGCTACAATCTGTCACAAGAATAACAAGTGAGTACAACAATGGGCTAGGTTTTCCAAATGGAAACCCTAGCAAATGGTCTCTCAAGTGAATGAGGGGGAAATTAAAAACGACTTGGTGAAGATGTAGATCGGGGCCTTCTCCTTCAATCCTCCAAAGATCAACAAGTTTCGGTGGAGGGATTGGATATCTAGTGATTCTTGAGCTTGCAATAATGGTGGACTTCAATGTTGGGCGAGCTAGCTGGCTGGAGGTAGGTGGAGGGGTATTTATACCGCTCCCAAAAATCTGTCCGTTGGAGAAGCAGAGGAACCGGATATTCCGGTATAAGTCATGACCAGATATTCCGGTCCAAAATGAAATCTCCGGCTGCAAATATCCGATCACCTACAGAAGCTTCGAGCTTTGGTCCTTAGCAGAATTTCCTTGAATCTTCCTCAGCACCGGATATTCCGGTCTCCACCAAATCTCCGGCTGGAAATCTCCGGTGACCCACAGAAGGTTGCAAAACAAGTCCTTAGCAGAAATTTCACCATTCTTCTTCTAGACCGGATATTCCGGTTGACACCAAATATCCGGTATGAAATCTCCGGTTACCAACAGAAGTTTGCAAGCTCTTTTCTTGTTTCTTTTTGGTGTTGATGCACATATGTTTACAACTAAAACCTACATCACTTAACACCTGATTAAAATATCGCTAGTGTTGTTAACTAACACACAAAACACAAGGGATCACGAAATGCTCTTTCAATCTCCCCCTTTTTGGTGTTAGATGACAACACTATGCTTTGCAATGAAATTCCACATCTAGATCATGTTCTCAAGAAAAATGGAAAGGACTCCCCCTAAATGTGTGCATATAATTAGTTTGACTTGGAATGCAAATACACACATATAGAGAGAAGCAATTTCCAACGAGAT
Organism: Poa pratensis; assembly: GCA_947311845.1. Taxonomy (NCBI): domain Eukaryota; kingdom Viridiplantae; phylum Streptophyta; class Magnoliopsida; order Poales; family Poaceae; genus Poa; species Poa pratensis. The sequence continues at coordinate 47,393,019 of CAMZMU010000054.1, forward strand.
ACAACAACATGATATAGACAACAACACATTTGCACAATATGAGACATATCACACACTAGGTTGATACTTTAGGTGGAAATCATACCTTGTGCATATAGATGTAGATAAAAATCCATGGAGATCATAGCACAATATAATGTAGTCTCAACCATACATAATAAGAAATCCATATGTCTCACACATAAAATTAAACAACACATGGTTCAAAGCTCACAAATAGCAAATAAGTTCGACAAATAAAGATAAATCGACACAAGCTCTCAAGAAATGGTAGACACATATGCTTGTGCCCGAACCCATGCAAATCCCGTAACCTAAATAGAACTAATTCTCTCCCTTTGGCATCGAGACACCAAAAAGAAAGAAAAAACGATGCTACGTCCCAAAGAGAATCAGCTCGACGTCTTGGGCTCCTCATCGAACTCCTCGGTCGCAGCCTCTTCAGCCTTAGACTCTTCCTCAAGATCTTCATATTCAGCCTCAGTATCTTCATCTTCCTCATCACGAGCAGGAGCACGAGTGAAAGCAGGACGGGAAGGAGTTGTGGAAGCTGACCCAAAAAGATCCTTCTCCATTTGAACCCATGGAGTCTGAGCGCCTTCGTTCCACTTGTCATAAGGAAGAGGGTCTGTCACGGGAGGATCCTCTGGAAGGCGTGGAAGCCTGGAGATGATGTGCTTCCTCTCAACATATGAATCATACTGTCCCTTACGGATATCAACATTCATGCACAAAATGTGCTTCTGGAACCCGTTCTGTCGTGGTATTGTCACGGCAGATGTTACCGGGTGTTCTTTTCCTTCCTCTTTTCTTTCTACTACCACCACGGCACTCACCGCGCGTGGACCTGCTATAATGTATGACAGCAAAGGTTCCTTTGGAGCAGGAGCCGCCAAGATTGGGGCCTCTGCAAGTGATTTCTTCAACAACTCAAAAGCATCATCTGCTTTTTTGTCCCACACAAACTTGTCTGATTTTTTCAAGAGCCGATAAAGTGGTATTGCTTTTCTCCTAACCTTGAAATAAACCGGCTTAGGGCTGCAATGCATCCCGTAAGCTTCTGAACATCAGCCAGCTCTCTAGCTTCTTCAAACTCTGTATAGCTTTGATTTTTGCCGGGTTAGCCTCGATTCCACGCTGTGACACAATGTAACCGAGCAGCATCCCCGCTGGAACTCCAAACACACACTTGGTGGGATTGAGCTTCATCTTGTACTTCCTCAGATTAGCAAAAGTTTCCTTCAGGTCATCAATGAGTGACCCGCTTTCTCTGACTTGATTACTACATCATCAACATAAGCATGCACGTTGCGGCCAATCTGCTTAGCAAAACAATTCTGAATGCACCTCTGGTAAGTCGCCCCTGCGTTCTTCAACCCAAAGGTCATATTTTTGTAACAATACGCCCCAAAGGGGTTATGAAAGCTGTCTTTTCCCAATCCTCCTCATTGAGCTTGATCTGATTGTAACCCGAATATGCATCCAAAAAACACAAGAGCTCGCTGCCTGCAACTGCATCGATAATCTGATCAATACGAGGTAATGCAAAAGGATCTTTGGGACAAACCTTATTCAAACTGGTATAGTCTATGCACATCCGCCACGCATTATTTTTCTTCAACACAAGTACCGGGTTAGCCAACCACTTGGGGTGGAAAACCTCCATGATAAAGCCCGCGGCCAAGAGCCGGGCTACCTCTTTGCCCACAATTTTTCTCCTCTCTTCATTCAATCTGCGCAAACCTTGCTTGACGGGTTTTGCGCCCGGGTTAACATGTAACTTGTGCTCAGCGAGTTCGGTAGGTACGCCAGGCATGTCACTAGGTGTCCATGCAAAAACGTCCCTGTTCTCACGGATGAACTCGATGAGCGCGCTTTCCTATTTGTCAGATAAATTGGACCCCACGGCGAACTGCTTGAAGAATCGCCGGGTGTGAAATCAACCATCTTGGTATCTTGGGCGGGTTTGAACTTTTCTTTCTCTTCAGCCGTGGTTCTCTGTAACACGGTTCTATCAGCCGGGTCTACCTGAGATTGTAGTACCGCAGCTCCTCCTCTGCACATGCTCGTTCTGCCAAAGCTGCATCGCCATTGTCACACTGAGCCGCCATCTCCCGGCTTCCATGAATAGTGATAACTCCATTTGAACTTGGGATTTTCAACTGTAGATACACGTAACAGGGCCTGGCCATGAATTTGGCAAAGGCGGTCTTCCGAAAGAGCGTGATATGGGCTCTCCAACTTCACAACCTCAAATGTAATTTTCTCCATACGAAACTTGTGCTTGGACTCGCCAAACGCAACATCAAGTGTTATTTTTCCCTCCGGGCTATGTGATTTCCCAGGTACTATATGGTGTTGGTCGGCTGCAACTGTGACTTTTTGAGATTCATACGCAAGAACGTCTCGTAGTACAAGATGTTGATAGCACTGCCTCCATCCATCAAAACTTTGTTCAGAACGTAACCCGCCACCTGAGGTGCAACCACCAAGGCAAGGAGACCCGGTGTTTCAACGATGGGCGGGTGATCCTCTCTACTCCATGTTATTGGAACTTCTGAGTACTTCAAATATTTCGGTACTGCCGCTAAACCGTGTTAACTGCACGCTGAACCAACTTTTTCTCTCTCTTTGATGTATTGAGCGTATGAACGTGATACCCGCCAAGTCGCTTCGGGTTTTCCTGATAACCCCCTTGATTTTCTCTGTTCTGATTGTTGTCAGGGTTGCCGGCTTCTGGATTAGCATTGGGCGCGGGACCATTAGCCGGGTTACCTCCGCGGCCGGGTCCTCCACCGTTTCCTGCGCCGCGCATTACCCTCTGGATTTCCATATTCTTCCATCTCTGCAGATCCACGCACTGCTCCAAGGAGTGATTGGCGGGTCTGCCATCGCGACTGTGACGCGGGCACGGCATCTTCATCGGATCAAAGTGACCCGGGGGACGCGGTGGCCCACGGTTGTTGTTACCTCCATTGTAGTTGTTTCCTCTGAAATTTCCATCTGTTCTGGGTCTCGCTGACCCGGTATTTGCGTTTGCAACTAAATCTGAGTTGTCCTCTGCGTGTGGCCTCTTGTGATAGTTGTTGTTGTTGCTGTGTTGTTGTTGTTGTTGTTTCTTCCTCCGTTGTTCACATTACCCTTTCCTTTGTCTTCCTCAGTTTCATCCTTGGTTTTATCTGTGTAAGCATGCTTGTTGGCTGCGTCCAACACCTCTCCCATGGTTATATCATTTGCTCCTGGGCTATTCCTCATGCGACTCATTTTCTGAACAACCGGGTCATATCTGCAATTCTTCTCCAATGTTGACATCGCGCTGGTTGGCAAAATATTGGTGGAAGAGTGGAGGATCTCTGTAATCCGGCGCATCCAATTGCGTGCTGACTCGCCCTTTCTGTGTACACACCGTCCAGGTCCTCAATTGTGTATATCTCTTGCACGTCCCATGGAAGTTCTTGATGAAAGCCGCCCTCAGCTGGCTCCAGGAACTGATGGATTTCTCTGGTATAGTGTTGAACCACAACTTCGCTGCACCTTCACACATCATTAGATACATAAACTTTGCACAAATATTTTCAGATGCATTACGAATACTCATAGCCATCTCATAACTATTTATCCATGTCTCAGGATCTATGCTAGGATCATAATTTGAAATTTTACTGGTTCTTTGAACTTATCTGGATATGGCTCTGATCTGATGGAATCGATGAGGCACTTGGGACCGCCATTGATGATGCTACTTCAATGTGGCCTGCCTTGCTACTTGCTGATTAGATACTGAACCCGCCCGTGGGATTTCTCCGGCTCCTCGGCAGGTGCCACGGCGGGTTGTAAATTCGCTGCGCGCCTCGCCCTGAGCTCTTGATGCCGCTCGAGCCACTTGTCTCAGTTGTTGCTGTGGTGCTTGATTTTGCTGACCCGCCGGAGCCTGCTGCCCTGCGGCTGCTAACTCGGCTGGCCTTGGTGACTCGCCGTGATGACTCCTGGTACGATAGCTGTGGAAAGATGTTGAATGTAACGCGCTTTTCCGATGCGGATAATTTGCTTGCTGGGCTACGGCCGTTCGTAGCATGTCAATGGACGTCTTGCTTCTATCTCTGTAGGTGAATCGCCCAATGGAATATGATCTAGTGCCACTGTAGCCACATATACGTTGTCAGTCGGGTTACTGTAATGACCCGCTGGCGTGTGAAATCTGGGTTGTGGTGGTGGCATAGCTCCAGTATCTCTGCCGGCTCCTCCGGTTGGTACAACTGGTGACCCGGCTTGCGCTGGGGCCGGCGGGTTAGCAGCCACCTGTCCTGTAGCTTGAACTGCAGGTGCTCCTCAATCAACTGATCCTGCGGCATCTGGAATAGATTAGCCGGGTTAATGTACCCACCACGGCCAATCAAACTCTGTTGTCTCTGTTGCTGTTCTCTGGATCGATTTTCTAATGTTGTTGCCGCTTGCCGTAAAAACTCGTCCTGCTGGTCCAACTGCCGCTGCAGCGCCGCTTGCTAATCAAAACGCCGTTGTAACGATGCCATCTGCTGCTCGTAAGTGATGCGATCCGGGTCTGTCTCCCTGACTTGCGCTGCTGCCGCTGCAGGATTTGCTGTTGCTGCTGGAGCACTTGGCAGGTCATTAAGGAATCGCGGCCGGGGCGGGTTAGGTAAAGCTGATGTTCCTTGACCCGTTGCCCTGTTCGCCAAAAATCCAAACGTGTTTCTGTATGCCGCTGTAGCTTCTGACTCGGTACTAACCGATGCATGTTCTCCATCTACTCCAATCCGCTGTTGCTCCTGGATAACTGGTTGGTTAACTTGTTGTTGAATAACTGGCTCTCTGATCGCCAAACCCGGCGCCGCTTGACCCGGCTGGGTTACTACCGCCAAAGTTGTTATTGCTGGGGCGGTGTAGACCGCAGCCCGGCGCACCAGACCCGGCTCTGATTCGTACTCTTCCTCCTCTTTCCCGTATCCATAGCGGTCCTCAAACAATTCCAAGATCGACTCTATATCATCATTGATCTGGCCACGGGGAGCCCAAGCCTGCTTTCTTGACCCGGCTCCCTGCGTGGTGTTTCCTGACTCGATCTTCGTCGTCCCAACTGACTCCTCTGCATCCAAGTGAATGGTGGTTCCTGCTTCAGATACAAAATCAGAAAATTGCAGGGCGGGTTTCGATATACATATCATCCCCACGAAGACGTTGATCCGCCCGATCGGGACGACCGAGCCGATCTCCAGTGAATCTGACTCCGGGCTCCACCCAAAATCGTCCACGATGTGTTCTCCTTGTAGATTGATCATGACCCGGCCGATGGCCAGGTTCTGCATGCCTCGCAGAGCTTCTCCCGTGATGGTAACGCTTTTTGACGCTAGCCCCACGGTGGGCGCCAAATGTCATGGTATTGTCACGGCAGATGTTACCGGTGGTAACTTGAGATTTGAGGCAAGGCTGTCGTTGCGTTCAGGAGATTGTTTAGCTCACTAGGGAAAAAGGATGTATCCTGGTTCAGCCTCTCCATTGGAGATAAAGACCTACTTCCAGCCTGGTGTTTCTTTACTCTGATATCAATCTCGATCACCCGGCGGATAACAACACCGGCGGGTTCCGAGTTTAGGTTACAAGGGTTCTCTCTCGCTGTAAAGCTTGTACGTCTAAAGTATGTCCTGTTCTATGACCCAGGAGCCGGTTTATATAGATACCCGGGTCTCCTGGTCGATTACAAGGTAAGGCCGGGTCACGCCCGAACTCGGAGTCCTAACCAAAGTCTAGCTCATCTATCTTGGCCTCCAAGTCTCGCATACCACCTCCGGGTCTTCTAGAACCTCCCTTTTTTACACCGGGTTACCGACAAACTCCTCGGTCCATCAATGTAGCCCGGCCCGTGATGATCTGGTGGGCCCCGCCAGTCTTTCCTCCTGGTGGGTCGTAGTTTCCCTGTCCTTGGGCCTACCGGGTTATCTTTCCCCCAACAAGTTCAGCTTCTTGATTTGAGGGGCGAGAGAAGGGGCAGCTGCCTGACGGTGTGCACCACTAGAGCATGCATCTCTCATGAACGAGTCACTGGCAGGGGCAGGAGCAGCGGACCTAGGCACAGCAGTTTTCACTTTCTTGTCAAAGATCTTCTTGTAGTAGTGAGATTCCACAGCCTCCTGACTGAAATCATGGTTCTTCAAAGTTTTCTTGATGAGAATCATGATGTATGGAGCATAAGGGATGGTGTACCCACCGACCATGGCATCATACATCTCATGATAAATATAGTCCATGACATCAACTGTGAAGTTACGGTCGGGCTCTTCATTCTCAATGCATTTTTTAGCGAGGTATAGCAAGTTGACAAGAGGGCTAGTGACAGCATCGTTGTTACCTCCACTTGGAGCAATGTTGGACCTAAAGATGCGCACAAGTTGATCATAGAACGGAAGGAGGCCCTCAATCTTTCCAATGATTCCATCTGGGCCATACATGTCACACATAAGCTTGTTCTTGTTGGTCTTTTCAATAGTGTGCATACGGTGGCCAAGTGGAGGGTGGCCACTGAAAGAATATCCAAGCATAGGAGCAAACTTCTTGAAGCTAGACTCACATTTTGTTGTCCCGGTCATCCACTTGAGAGTCTTGGGGATATCATCCTCTATCACAAGAGTAGCAAAGAACTGCATCACAAGAGGCACACTGTAATCACACTTTTTCTCCATGAGAGGAACAAGGCCAAACTGTTCAATCACATGGGCAACATTAGTATAACTGGGCTTGGCCTTGAGAGCTTGCAGCTTGATGGGAAGCATTGCACGAATAGGAAACTTGTAGGTGAGATAAATGTCCTTGTAAATATAAAGCTGCCCCATGCACCAAAACTTGGGATCTTCAATCTCATTATCTCTTGGCACATTGGCATACCAATCTTGCTGACGAATCTGGGCAAAGTCAATTGTGCTCAGCTCCTTATAGTTTTGCCTCGATTCCTTTCCCTTTCTCTTCTTAGAGATAGATGGTGTAGGCTCGAGGGCGGACTGCTTCTTTGCGGCAACCTTTTCTTTCCTAACTGCAACCCTTTCCTGCCTTCTAACCACAGCCTCATCAACATCTTCATTGGGAACAGGTGGACGCTTGCGCACAAACGTCTTCAGAGGAGCCGAACCCGAACCACTTGTGAATTGTAGCAATAGATGGATAGCAAAGATAAGCACACACAAGTCTCAGCACAAGGAATGATACAAGGTACAATAGGAAAGCAGCCACAAGTTGATAAAACTTAGTCCTAGGCAAATCAGGACAATTCTGAACAAAACTGTCAAAACCGGAATATCCAGTACAGACATAACCGAAATATCCGGTCTGAGATTTTCAGAACAGTCATATTCGATTCCTAGGTCTAAAAGTAGATCGACTCAAATGGATGCTACCCTAGTGTTCCTAGCATGCAGGGAAAGACCATGGGAACGTCTACCCTCAAGCAAAACACAAATAAAGCTCTATTTTACGAATCTAGATGAAGAACACCTAAGATTTGAAAATTAGAGATTTACCCTCGTCCATTGAGGAAACCGCTTGGAGGAAGGAGTTCCCGGGGAGGAGGAGCACCAGATCCGGCCGGGAGCCGCAAGGATTGATGGAGGAGGTCGCCGGAGAAGGCGTGGGGACGACAGGCAGCGGTGAGGAGGAGAGAGAGGGTCAAGGGTGGAAGAAGGAGCACGAATGAGCCCTTCACCCCGACCTACCCTGTTAAAAATGACAACCCGCCCGACCGGATATTCGGTCCGAACTTGGACCAGAAATTCCGGCCAGCGGAAATTCCGATGAAGCATGGAAATTTCCGGCCTGCTGACCCCTTTTTCCCTCAGATTCAAAACAAGACTTGTGTGCAAAGATAGAAATGTTTTTTGAGGGTAAGATAAGCTTGGGATTTAGAAGGCCAAACTGAAATTGGTACTTCACACTCATACTTGCAAGAATCAAGCAAATAAACATAAAAACCAAGATTGAGCGTGATTTCCACAAAACACTAGATAGGCAATAAAATCCAAATAAAACCAACTCTTCACAAGGAAGAGGGCGGTGGCCTAGGCCACCATGTATGAGTGTGTGGCATGCCACCGCGAAGATATATCTTGGGTTCACTGCCACTACTCGTTATTTAATCTCGCAATTTCATGAAATGAAATAGAGATGCAATGAGTTCTTAATGTCGGCATAATGGGGGAGAGATGGTCCAATGTATTAGGACCGCACTCCCCCTATGTCCATGCCTACACCTAAACCAAATAGATAGTCAAAATATAGGTGTGCATGCAAGATAGTCAAGTCAAGCTCCTTGAATCCACGATATTTAGCTCATTCCTCAAGAAAGGGAATCTTGCTTCATCAAGTGGCTTCGTGAATATATCGTGAAAGGACAAGGATGTCGCCTAGAGGGGGGTGAATAGGCGATTAAAACTTTTCCGGTTTAGGCTTGATAATTGCGGAATAAAACTAGGTGTTTAAATTAACAAGCCAACAACCTAAATATACTAGGCTCACCTATGTGCACCAACAACTTATGCTAAGCAAGACAAGCAACAAAGTGATAGCAATATAGAATACTTCAAGCACGAAGGCTATCACAATGTAAAGTACATAAGTAAAGAACTCGGGTATAGAAATAGCCGAGGCACACGGAGACGAGGATGTATTCCCGAGTTCCTCCTTTTTAGGGGAGTACGTCTCGTTGGAGAGGTGTGAGATACCACAAAGGTCAAATCAACAGCCACAAAGGCTTCACCTTCTTCTCCGATGAACCGCACCACAAAGGTTTGATTCACCTTCCACTATCGGAATCTTTCAAGGCGGAATCCGGAGCCTTTACAATAACAATCCGAGGCACAACCCACAACTGGATACAAGTGACCACAAAGGTCTCAACCACCACAAAGTGACCACAAAGGTCTCAACCACCACAAAGTCGTCTAGGGTCCAAAGACCCAAGAGTAACAAGTTCACAAACTTTCACTTCCACGAATCCTCGTGGAGAGCACAAACCGATGCACAAAGCAATGGCAAGAACACAAGAAGTCTCAAGTCCTTCAGTCTCAAATCTCACCAAAAGCAACTAATGCTTGTGAGGGGAGAAGAGAGGAAGAACAATGGAGGAGAAACACCAAGAACTCCAAGATCAAGATCTACTAGGTTCCCCTCACTTAGAGGAGAGATGGATTGGTGGAAATGTAGATCTAGATCTTCTCTCTCTTTTCCCTCAAAGATATGCAAGAATCATGGGAGGAATTGAGAGAGGTGCAAGCTTTCCAAGGTCAATAATGGAGGAGAGAGAGGGGGAAATTTCGTGCTTGGAAGAGCTGGTGGCATTGGGGAAGAAGGGGGCCTTTTATAGGTCTCCACGAAAAAGAGCCGTTGCAGGAAACTTACACCGGAGACTCCGGTTTGCTTAGACCGGAGACTCCGGCCTACCCGGAGACTCCGGAGACATTCCGGGAAGTTTTCGGACCAGGGTCCAGTAGCTGTCCGCGTTTGGGACGAAAAATGAAACGCGCAGACCGGAGACTCCGGTCTCGGACCGGAGACTCCGGCCTGGAAAAAACTGCAGCAACAACAACACGAAAACGGCAAGAACTTTTTCATCCGTACTCCGATTTTGATGATCTTGGGCTCGTTCGAATTGTAACGAAGAGATTTACAAGATCATGAAGAGAAACATCATAGTCCAACAAGGGAGAATAAAACCAAATGATGAAAGGTAAACCTTTCTAATAAAGAACAACCGGTAAATCCTCCACCACCAAGAATCCAACAAGTTTTTCATCAAGACTACGTTTTCTATGATATTGGGCTTGTTTCGAAGATAATCACAAGCCCTCCAAGATCATGCATATACACATCATAGTCCATCATGTGAGGAGGAAACCACAAGGAGAGAGTTTGACCTCTCTAGAAAAGATAAGCCGGTAAAACCTCCAACATCAAAATGCAACAAGATATGCATATGAAATCCGTTTTTGATAAACTAGAGCTTGGTATGGAGATGAACACAAGCTCTAAATTATCACATGAATAAAAGCCAAATAAGAACCAAGAAAGATGATATGCCAAGTATGCCAAGGTTTGAGCTCTCCACAAAGATGCGATCAAGTTACTCACTTGAGAGCCCCTCTTGATAGTACGCCGTCTATCCTATAACCCAATCTCACACTGACACCATGAGACCGGTAAAATAGAAACCCTATCAAGATCATACCTTTGTCTTGCGCATTCCACTTGAGCTAGATGATGACGATCTTGATCTCTTCAAGTGGACCACCTTTCTTGATTGCGCTTTGCTTGGTGAAGACTCACATATCGCTCCTCCATACACCAATATGGGAGAGCCTCTATAAGGCACATCTTCACTTGACCAATATCTCCAAATGGGTGACAGGCTTCAAGCATAGGATTTCTTTGATATGCTTCTCTTGAACTTGCACTTCATCTTCTTCTCTTAATATATATGATGACTTGAAAATTACTTTGGTCATCACTTTATCTTCTTCTTTCAATCTTGATACCAACACGTGGTGTTCAAGAATTGCCAATGGACAAGCCCTACAAGGATAGCTCAATGCAACCATTAGTCCATAGAGATTTCATTAATTACCAAAATCACACATGAGGGATCATGCACTTTCATATCGGCAAGTTGATCTCTTGTGGGAATATAGCCTAGCTCAATATCTCCACGGGCAACATGATCTCGAATAAAATGATGACAAATCTCAATATGCTTGGTTCTTGAATGTTGTACCGGGTTGTGGGCGATCTTGATAGCACTTTAATTGTCACACAAAAGAGGCACTTTGTCACAATTGATACCGCATTCCTTTAAAGTTTGCCTCATCCATAACAATTGAGTGCATGCACTAGCGGCCGCCACATACTCGACTTCAGCGGTGGAAAGATATATACAATTTTGCTTTTTAGAAGACCAACTCACCAAGGACCTACCAAGGAATTGGCATGCCCCTGAAGTTGATTTCCTATCATCATGACCACCGGCCCAATCCGAGTCCGTGTACCCACAAAGAGAGAAAGTTGAGCCCTTTCGATACCACAAATCGAACCTTGGGGTATGGACAAAATATCGAAGGATTCTTTTGACCGCCACCATGTGGCTTTCTTTAGTAGCGGCTTGATACCTTGCACATACCCCTACACTCAACACAATATCAGGTCTAGATGCACAAAGATAGAGCAAAGAACCAATCATGGAACGGTATACCTTTTGATCGACATCTATATCCTTTGGGTTAAGTTGTAGATGACATTTGGTGTCCATAGGATAGCGCTTCTCTTTAGCATCTTGCATATCAAATCTCTTGAGCATGTCTTGGATATATTTGGTTTGAGAGATGAAAGTCCCTTCTCTCAATTGCTTGGTCTCAAAACCAAGAAAGAACTTCAACTCTCCCATCATGGACATCTCAAACCTATCAGTCATAGGCTTTGAAAATTCATCATTAAAAGCTTTGTTAGACGAGCCAAAGATAATATCATCCACATAAAGTTGGCATATGAAAAGCTCCCCTTTAACTCTCGTAGTAAAGAGAGTGGGATCTATTTTCCCAACCTCAAATCCACGGTCTACTAGAAGCTCTCTAAGGTGCTCATACCACGCAAGTGGATCTTGTTTAAGTCCATAGAACGCCTTATCGAACTTGTAGCCATGGTTAGGGAACTTGGGATCCTCGAAACACGGTGGTTGCTTAACCTATACCAACTCCTTTAAAGGACCATTAAGAAAAGCACTTTTCACATACATTTGTTGTAATTTAAAGTTATGATGCGATGCATATGCAAGAAGGATATGGATGGACTCAAGGCGAGCCACGTGTGCATAAGTCTCTCCAAAATCAATGCCTTCAACTTGAGAGTACCCTTGTGCAACAAATCTTGCCTTGTTCCTCACAACCATTCCATGTTCATCTTGCTTGTTCTTGAAAATCCACTTAGTGCCTATAACATTGCGGCACTCTTTGGGCTTCTCGACTAACTTCCACACCTTGTTGCGCTCAAAGTTATTGAGCTCTTCATGTATAGCTTCCAACCAATCCGGGTCTTCAAGAGCTTCAAACACTTTCTTTGGTTCAACCATGGAGATATGTGCTTGGTGCTCACTAAAACTTGCCAATTGACCCCTTGTGGTAACCTTGCTCTTCAAGTCACCAATAATCGCTTCTAGCTTATGACTCTTTATTTCTAGGTTTCTCAAAACTCTTGCTTGATGACGGGCTTCGATTTCCTCATTGGAGCGAGAAGGTGTCACTTGATCATTTGAGTCCCCGTCTTGACCAGAATGTTGACCTTGATCATCATTTTACACATCTTCATGAGAAGGAGAGGATTGATCTTGGTCATGACCTTGGCTAGCATCAACAATAGGAGAGCTTGGTTCTTGCATAGCAACTTGATCAACTTGAGGAGGGCCTTGAACTTGTTCTTGGGTTGGTGCATCATTTGCTTCCATGGTAGGCGACGGTTCAACTTGTGATGATGAGGTCTCCACTTGAGTGGAGGTTGGACTTGCTTGAGGAGGCTCATGATGGATCTTAATGGGGCGATAAAATCGAACGCCCATTCTTCTTATTGCATCTTGAGGTTCCTCATTATCTACATCACAAACATGAAATTGCGCCACTTGGGAGCCGTCATTCTCATCGAACTCCACACTACAAGATTCCACAACTCTCCTGGAGGATTTGTCGTAGACTCTATAAGTGTGGGATTCGGCACCATAACCAACAAAAATACCCTCTAAAGCTTTAGACTCAAATTTAGATAAGCGAACACCTTTGATCTTATAGAAACACTTACAACCAAATACTCGGAAGTAGGAGACATTGGGCTTGTTGCCGGTGAGCATCTCATAAGGGGTTAGCTTCTTGCCCTTGCGAAAGAAGATCCGGTTCGATGAATGAAACGCCGTGGAGATAGCCTCGGCCCACAAGAAGAGCGGAGACTTAAACTCCGCCGACATGGACCTTGCCATATCCATGAGAGTCCGGTTTTTCCTCTCGGCTACATCATTTTGTTGAGGGGTATATGTAGCGGAATATTGGTGACGAATTCCCTCTTCACTAAGAAACTCATTTAAGGTGTAGTTCTTGAACTCGGAGCCATTGTCACTCCTAATGACCAGTATGGGAACATTGTGTTGACGTTGAACTTCATTATAGAAGTCGATGACGGCTTGTTGAGTCTCATTCTTCGACTTGAAGGAATAAACCCAAGTAAATCTTGAATAGTCGTCAACAATCACCAAACAAAACTTCTTCCCACCAAGACTTGATTGAGGGACGACACCAAAGAGATCAACATGAAGAAGTTCCAATATCATCTTTGATGAGATGATGATCTTGCTTGGGTGGGGAGAATCATGCATCTTTCCTTCAATACAAGCCCTAGAAAGACGATCTCTAGAAAAAGAAACATTTTCTCTTAGTCCAAGTATGTGGCCACCCTTGTGAAGACTTTGCAAAGTTCTCATATCGACATGGGACAAGCGGCGATGCCACAACCACCCCACGTCGGCCTTTCCGAATAGGCACATTGCTTGAGAGTTGGTAGACTCCGAAAAATCCACCACAAACAACTTATGTTCAACGTACCCAACAAAATCGACCTTTAGAGTCTTGCTCCACATGAGTACCACAATATCAAGATCAAAATGGACGGCAAAACCCATCTTGTTAAATGCACAAACGGACATTAAATTGTAATCAAGGGACTCGACAAGCATGACATTCACAAGAGTGATATCTCTTGTTACTACAACCTTGTCGAGGCCCGTTACCTCAGCTTTTGATTTATCTCCATAAGTGACGGTTGATTGATTTGTATTTGGTCTCAACTCCGTCATGATCTCCTTGCTTCCGGTCATATGACTAGTGCATCCACTATCAACCACCCATTTTGACCCACCGGAAGCATAGTCCTACAAGAAATCATTGCTTGATTTTAGGTACCCATCTTGTAATGGGTCCTCTTTGGTTAGACCTTGACTATCAACTACAGATTGGTTGAAATTGAAACCATTTAGGTTGAAAGAGTCTTTGGGACCCAAATAGCATGAGCAACATATCCATCATAAGGACCAACGTATTTTGCATAAACATCACAATAATAATCAACATATAAAATGTAGTGAGGGTTAGCATTTCTCGCAAAGTCACTACGAGTGGTCTTGCCCCTAGTGGCACTACCACTCGCAATGGGAGTGTTTTCTTGAGCGGGCTTGGCCTTCTTCTTCTTCTTTGCCTTGGCAACATAACCAAGACCCTCCTTCCCTTTGTGTTGCTTTTGCTCAACAACATGAGCAACAAGCTTATCTTTACCTTTGGGAATTGAGGTATTGGCACTAGTGGCCTTGGCAAGCTCATCCTTCAACCTAGCATTTTCCTCAAAAGCATTTGCATGATCACAAGAAAGAGTAGAGGTGCTAGGTGTGTCAAGTTTAGAAAGTTGAGTTTGTAGTTGCTTATGAGACTTGACTAGAAGAGAGTGAGTACTTTCCAAGGCCTTGTGAGCCTCATCAAGCTTCTCTATATCTCCAAGTAGTCTAGCATTAGCAACCACAAATTTGGCTTTCTCCTTTTTAATCATTTTATATTTGGCAAATGGCATGATCTCTTTCCTTAATGATTTTAGCAATTATTTCATCATTAGTATCATCAAGGGACTCAAGTCTCTCCTCAAGAGAAACCCTATGCTCATGCTCTTCTTCAAGAGAAGCATTCAAGGATGCCATGGTGATAGTCTTCTCTATCAATTTTACCCTTGACCTCAAGGAGGTTCTCAGCCGCACCAAGTTGACTCATGAGAGCCTCAACATGCTTCTTGGCTTCACCTTGTAGGTTAGCCACGAAAGTATCGAAAGCAACAAGTTCTTTCTTAATTTCAAGATTAGAGATATCATCCATTTCATGCATAGTCTTAGGGGTGGAAGATGATACCTCGGTGCCCTTAGCCATGAGACAACAAGCGGAGTTGATGGAGATGTTCTCATTGGGGGATTAAAAGAGAGAAGGTGATGAAGTTGAAGTGATAGCCAAGGCTGCCACCTCATGAGTGGTTTCTTCTTCTTCTTCGGAATCATCGGAAGGATACTCTTCTTGAGTCACCAACACAATTTTTGAAGGCTTATTGATGAATGGCCTCTTCTTGACAAAAGGCTTCTTTTGAACCATCTTTGATTGATCCTTGGGAACAAGCCTTCCACCATGTTCTTGTCTATTCTCATAAGGACACTCTTTGATGAAATGATACTTGTCATAACAATTGAAGCATGTCCTTGATTTGGGTACAAACTCCTTCTTCCCACTTGGGTTGTTCTTTTGATCAACTTGAGCCTTTGCCTTGGCCGGGTCACGCCAAAATGCTCTTGACGCAAGAGCCAAGTGTTCATTGTAGGCTTGTTGAAGATCACCGGGGAGAACATTGCTTGGGTATTCATCAACTTCCACATTTTCTTCTTGGCTCACCACTTTGGCCTTCAATGCAAGAGAGGAACCTTATTTCATCCTCATGGCCCTAGCACGATTGTCTTGAGCATTCTTGGTGGCAACCTTGAAGGCTTGCATTTCTTGCATAACCTCATTAGATGACATTTGGAGGTAGTTGTGTCTTCCTTGAAGATCCTTCAAGTCAACGGGCTCGAAGGGTATGAGAGCATTCACATACTTCCTCTTGATCCAAGCATCATTCACATAAGTTGCCCCAACGTTATAAAAGGCTTGGGCAAGGGTCTTGAGTCTTCCATACATCTCTTCATGATTTTCACTATCAAACATGTAGAAGCCTTCGGCATCATTTCTCAAAGCATCAAATCTATTCCTCTTCATGCTCTTATTCCCAACAAACACCTCGGAGAGACAATCCCAAACTTCTTTGGCGGTGGTGAGATGTTGAATGTGCTGAAGATCCTTTTCACCAACTGCAAGTTCAAGCATGTGTAGAGCGGTGGCATTGAGTTGAGCATCGGCCACCTCTCTTCTTGTCAAGTTGTTTGGATCCACGGTCTTGTATCCCACTTGAATGATCCTCCAAAGCTCGATAGAGGCACTGTTGACATGAGATCTCATTGAGTGTTGCCAACTAGTAAAAGCCAATGCATTAAGCTTAGGTGGAGGGGCTAAAGGATTTATGCGAGCATGAGGGATAGGTGGGTCGGGAGAGTACCAATGAGGGACCTCATGGTACTCGGGCTTCCCACCTACCGGCTTGGGTATGGATGAAGAAGATTTCTTAGGGTCGGTTTCGGTTTCTTCATCCCCTTTCTTTTCCCCTTTTCCTTCATCGAAATCACCCGTGTTGGACTTAAGGGGGTACTCTATTGGGAGAGTCTCCGAAGGAGACTTGGTACAAGTGAGTTTTGTGAGCAAGTCACGTATCTCACTAAATTGGGTATCCATGGACGATCTCAATGATGTTTCCATTGTTTTGAGATCGACCATGGATGCTGGAGTACCTTGGTCCTCCGAGGGCTCCCTCCCAAAGTCATACTTCTCTTAGGCGGTTAAGCCCAACAAGAGAGGCGAGGCTCTGATACCAATTGAAAGGATCGTATGACACCTAGAGGGGGGGTGAATAGGTGCTACTTCAAATTTTAGTACGTTTTCAATTTAGGCTTGACACAAAAGGTAAATTCTCTAGATATGCAACTACGGTGAATTTACCTATATGACAAGCTAGCAACTAAACACGATACACAAAGTAAAGACGGTAAATAAGGATAGAGGTAACCAAAGTGAAAGCATGCGGACACAAGGATGTATTCCCGAGTTCCTCATTTTTAGGAGAGTACGTCTCGTTGGAGGGGTGTGAGCTCGCCTCCACAGGCTTGCTCAACGCCACAAAGGCTCACCCTATTCTCCGATGAACCGTGATACGTCTCAAACGTATCTATAATTTTTGATGTTCCATGTTGATATTATACCAATTGTTACATGTTTTATGTACACTTCATATCATTTTTATACATTTTCTGGGACTAACTGATGTATGTAAAATACATACATGAACTTTGCATTATATTACATGATATTTCAATCATATTTGCATCATATAAGGGTTATATCATTGTTTTATATTGATTTTGGGAATATTTCACAGTTTCCCCATTTATTTGGAATTAACCCTGCAGAACCAGAAAACCCCTTTTTCCATGCTTTTGTCTTTCAGGGACTCAAACGACGTCCAAATGACCTAAGATTTTACGGGGCCCAATATTTGGAAGGAAGAAGACGTACGAGCCAAGGATCCGCGAAAAAGGAAGTCCGAGGAGGGAATTAGGTGGTCCCACGCGGCCAGATTCCCTGGCCGCATGAGGCACCCTCTCTCCCCCCTCGTGCTCCGATGCCGTCCGTTTTCGTCTCCGTGGCTTCGTCTTGACCTAAAACTGACTATAAAAATAGTCCCTCGAGGAGTTTCGCAAGGAGGCGGCGGAGAAACACAAAACCACGAAACAGAGAGTCAGAAGGCTGTCGCCGGAGAAGATTGGAGGGGGAAACGCCGCCGGATCACCTCCGGAAGGCTCCTCCATCCCCCCTCCGGAGTCTCCATCAACACTACCGTCAATACCAGCACCATCTCCATCACCATCTTCGTGATCCACTTCACCCCCCTCATAGTTTGAGATTGTTCGAACCCTAGCTATTGTCTAAGTACTATTCTACATGTTTGTGAATTGCTACTTGTCATTGTTTTGTGGGGAGATTATATTTTCAGATTGTGTTGTATCACTTATACCATTGAATCATATCATGTCTTCGTGTTGTGAGTAGTTCTCTCATGTTCCTAGGGGCATAGGATGGATTGGCAACGATTTCCACTTAACATGTATTGAGTATTTTGTCAAGTTTTTATCTTTTATGGTTATCTTATTGTACAATGTATGGGTGCACACATATGTTGAGTAATGCATGAAGGTGATCACACTAATGTGATGGAATGGGTAGGACCTGGGAGGACACATAAACCTGTGGTCTAATACATGAAGTACCATTTGGAGGGGATTTATATCGGGGACCTTAGAGTTTAAGGCTATGGTGGGACTCTATGTCTTAATAACTCTTGTGCAGTCATTTACTTGGCCATAAGAACCATCATAAGGGGTTTAGTTTATTTATTTAGCTACACCTAATTATGGCTCCGTCCAAAGAAGATTAAAACTTGACAAAATGTTTACATTGTTGTTCTAGAAATATCTATGCCATGAAATCCATGTAGCCCTTGGGAACGTTTTCCACGCATAAGAAACACACACTTAAGCTTGTCCTCTTGCTGCATAGAGGATTGGGTTTTCTCTCTTTGAGAGCTTTCACTCATCATATTTTATTTTCAGCTTTTTACTTTATTGCAAACTCTACACCAAAATTGCAAACTCTACACCAAAAACCCAAAAACACTTGCATCATTCAATCATTTTAGTTTGTCTAGTGCATAGATAATAAGAGAAGTGACACTCTTATTTGAGAGGATAAATACTTATACCTTCTACTCCTCG
This sequence comes from Poa pratensis, assembly GCA_947311845.1. NCBI lineage: Eukaryota > Viridiplantae > Streptophyta > Magnoliopsida > Poales > Poaceae > Poa > Poa pratensis. The sequence continues at coordinate 47,411,542 of CAMZMU010000054.1, forward strand.
TGGGATCGATACTAATACTTACACATTGAAGATTTCAACGATCCCCTATACTTGTGGGTACCAAGACATTTTCTGGCGCCGTTGCCGGGGAGTGTAGGGCTTAAGTTTTTATTCTTGTTTGCACTAGATATTTATTTTCAGTTTTGCATATACTCTAGTTTACTTTCGGTTTTGCATTTAGTTTAATTTTGCTTTCAGTTTTAAATATCAAAACACAAAAAAAATATAAAATGGAAAATAGCATAAAAACTTCTGGTATGGAATGGATGTTGGATTCTTACTCTGGGTACATGAAAGCTGCTAAAATTGCTAAGGAATTTAGAGAGTCAACAGAAGGGATAAGACTAGAAGGTTTGATGAAAAGATTAAAATATATTGCTGGAGAGTGGCTTTTATTCCATAATAATACAACTTGTTGCTTTAAACATATAAAAAGACACTTTGGATTTCAATGTAAGTTCCATGAAGAACGTGTCATAGCATCTTACAATACTAATGATTATACTCATTTAGGGATGGAACAAGTAGAGGAATTTGTTACTTATTATACTCATTCCATGAAGAAGTATGTGAAGAGGAGGATGTGGGGACCCCGGACTAGCTGTCCGAAATACCCGATTATGCTTAACACAACGATCCCGTGATCAGTCTGTCGTTGCACATAATCCGAATTGGATACCAAAGTTTACATCCATTGCAGTACCGAATAGAAAGTCTTACATAAATGGTCATTTAGACCAAGTTCTTACATAGGTGCCTTCATGGGCCAAACCAAATATATCAGCGGAAGCTACGGCGTAATCGACATCATATTCTAACGATGACGACCCGACAGGCAGCTGACTTGTGGAGATCCTTAGTTGGCGTAGAAGTCGCCATATTCCTGCTCTGCGTAGTGTTCCTCCTCGTAGTCTGGCTAGGACAATAGCCAGGGACGAAACCAATATGAGTACATTTGAATGTACTCGCAAACTATCCCAACATGAGTATGCACCAGTTTTATTTTAGTTGACAACTTTTCTTATTTAAAACATCTCTATATCTTTATTGAAAAAGGTAAGAAGATCTTTATAACTATCTTTAAAGAAGTCACCTTTTTCATCTGTTTTTCCAAAACTTCTCCTTTTTCCCGACCATAGCCCGTCATGGTCCACTTTCTTCCCACCACCTCATACCGATCCGTTGGTATAGGTGTAGGAAACAATCTCCACTTCATTTTTCTTTTAAAAACTCAAAACCTTTTTAAAACTTGCACAAGGTCTTAGGACAGTCTCCCAATTGTCCATATCCGAGGACTCGGCTATTCGAATAGTTTTTAACACTCTGCAGAGGTAGCACGCTTTTAACCCACATCCATCCGGCAACTCATCGTGTCTGCCACGTCTCGCCATACCAGGTGTATGCGAAGTAAGCCGCCGGCCATAGCCTCTTATTTGCTCATGCTAGTATAGGATCCTTCCCATATGACACTTTCCATCGACACCCAGTCCGGTTTCCCGTCAGAAACCCTAAGTGTGAGGACTCATAGTTTTGTCCGGCGGTTTATGGTGGAACCTTCTATCCTCCCCACCAACTTGTGTGAGGACCCGGGTCAGGGGGTAGATCCTCGGACCATCCCCTCATGCATAACGGAGTCATCTCCGTCGATGAGGTATCCCATACTAATAAGAGCAAACTACATGACTACGCCTTTTCCCATATGTGGTAAATGTGGTCGCACAGGGTAGGATTGGTTTCCATAGTACTAGGACACTGTGCATTTTTCACAAACATCACCATTTTTCCACCTTTCCAACACAGCACCGACATCTCGTCGTTCCATAAACTCACAAGACATTTCAAAGGAGTTTTGAATAAACAACATTGTTTTCCCATCCTAAAGTTTTATATAAACTACTACATAGGGTGGCAAAATAATATCCATATATTTTTGAAATGGGTTTTGTAAATCTTGCTTTGAGAGTAAACATATTATGAAAGTAGATGCATATGTTGGTAGTGCAAGCTCAGAGAATAGCTTGCCTTGCTTGGCAAAGTGATCTTGCTCTTGTTCTTCAAATTCAGCAAACTCTCCTTCCTCGATATATCCGACAACGTTCTCGTCTAATTAACAAACAAACAATACAAACAATCACTAAGCTATACAAGCAATCACCTCAACATAACCATCATTAACATCACAATTGGCTACTGCACACATCAAACCACACAATTTGGTTTTCAAATAAATTGAATTAAACATTATTTAATTAAGTCCAAATTATGGCAGAAACTAGTTATTCATGTTTAATTCCACAACTTGAGTTCTGTTGGTCAAAAAAATACAAACTAAAATTCTATGGAAAGCCACTGATGTGTAGAATACAACCCAATTTGAATTGGATCATTTGGAGTTACCAAACTCCCTACACATTGGATTGAATCCAGTAGCTTAATAATCAAGTTTTAGCTACCAATTAAATTATATTGTTCCAAAAATTAAACCCTTTTAGGGGTAACTAAACATGGATATATGTGAGCTAACAAAATTGGTCCTAACTCATTTGGATCAACCAATAAACATAATGGTCTGTTTTAGTCCAGAAGGGTTTATCTTAAAGTCCACAATTTATACTGCTTAATTAATTCTACCAAAATTAGGGGAGCTAACACAAGGCAGTACTAAGCTAGCAAAATTGGTTTGGAATTATTTGGACTAACAGAGTATCAGAAACAAACAAGTTTAGATTTTAAACCTTCTGTGGCATTTTCAATAATACTTTTTAATTATTTAATTAAATGACTGAGACCAATTGTGTTGGTTAAACAATTTCATAAGCTTTCCAGAACATTTGAGTTTGATTTATTTGGATTCCTAAATCTCGAGATATTTAATTTTAAAGTTGACATCAGTACTGAGAATTTCAGAGAATTCAAATTAGAAAAATCCACTGTTGTGGATAATGTTGAAATCCCTGACGGGTGGGTCCTACCCGTCAGTGACTCAGCGAAACGGTACGCGCGCGAGGGAAAAGATTAAAATTATGACAGTGGGACCCACATGGCAGTCTAACTTAACACGAAGCGGTACGTGGCCGTAGATCTTCGATCCAACGGCTCACGGAGGTCGCCATCGGCGACGACCTAAAACGAGCGGCGCTGCCGCGCCGGCGACGGCGAGGTGGACGGATCTCTCACCTAGGGGCTCGGGAGGAAGCGGCGATGACGCGAATCGACGGCGGCGGCTCGGGGAAGACGATGGTGCGAGCGGCAGTTGCTGGGGAAGTCTCTGTCGACGGCGGCGATGTCGCGCTCTTCGTCGGCGTCGGGCAGCAACTTCGGCGGAGCTTCGGGGTCGCGTCCGTGTGCTAAAAAGAGGGAAAAGAAGCCTGGGTGAGTGCGGTGAGCTTGGGCAACAGCGTAGAGGGGTCAGAGGGAAGAATGGGAGGGTGTGGCGTTGTGGTGGTGTTCGACCTCAACGGCGGCGTCGGGTGCGGCAGTGCACTGCCCTCCGGCGGTGCACAGACGAAATTGAGGCGAGGGAAAGCTCGAGGGGGAGGTGTGGTGTTCCAGTGAGGTCTCCGGGTGCTTTTATAAGCTCGGGGCGGTCCACGATGGTCGGGGTCTACGGCGGCGGCCATTGCGCGTCCACGGCGACCATTTCGGCGATTACCCGGCGAGGGTGCAGAGGCTCGTGGCGGCTTGGGGCTTAACGGGGTCCGGCGAGGTTCTAGAATCATCTAGAGGAGTGGTGCGTGTCGGGAAGCAGAGACGGGGGCCAATTAGCTCGGCGCCGTCCAATGCATCCGCGGCGGTCGTCGGGGAACATCGGCGTTAAGGCGACGGGAGAGGTGCCCGTTTTCTTCCCTGCGGTGCAGAGACAGCAGAGGCTCCGGGCGCGCGCGCAGGGGGGGCCTGGGCGGCTCGGAAACGGCGACGACGGTGGAGGCGACACGGTGGCACGTCGGGGCGAGGGAGAGAGGTAGGGGATGACATTTTCGCAGAAAACCCCCTGCCTCCTCTCTGCTTCTTTTTTTATTTCTGTTTTAGTCCTTCTGTTAAAACCAGAAGGTTTTCTAGGATTTAATTAGGGTATTTAAACATTTTAGAAAAATTTGCAAAAATTTGTGGGGCCTTCCCATAATGTACAGAAGCTCCACAAAAATTGGCATAAAATAATAAAATGTTTTGAAACATTTTCTTTTATAGTACTTTGTTTATGTTATTTGAATTTATTTCAATTGTTTTTATTTTAGAATTTCAAAACTAGTTCAAAAAATAATATTTGAGAGGGGAAAGTGGTAGGAACAAAATGGGGAGTGTTGACATTACATCTCCACTGACTTTGGTTTGAAAATAATTGAGTTGGTCACTTGGAGATTTTTATGTGACAACTTGTCACTTTTATTTTTCTTGCTTTGATTTTATATTTTGTTTTCTTTCTTCTTACTAGTGTTCACTAGTGCAAACACCCACACAAACAGCAAGAACAACATCTCAAGTAACAAAAGCAATTAACATACAATAAGCAACAAAAGTTTTTGTTGGCTCTCATTTTTGGAATATAATCCTGATAATAATTTTGGGATGTTACAGAGGATAAAAACCTAAGCTTGGGGATGCCCGTGCAACCCCAAGAAGATGATGAAAATGATGAACAACTAGAGAATGAAGAGAGGGAACTTCCACCTTCACCACCTATGGATGAGGGTAACACTAATTTTTTTGTTGATGATAAACTTTGTTCTTATGATTCTGATAATGAGGAGGAATATCAACCTATGCCTAATGATAACATTATTGATAATAATTTTGATGATGATGAGGAGTATGGTTTAGACATGTTTTATGATAGTACTCTAGATGATGGACCTATGCTTATTGATAATCCTCCATGTTTAGCTGTTATTACTTTATGTGAGGATAAAAATGATATACTTGCTGCTTGTGACAACACTCTCACTTATGAGAGTCCTACTTTATTTTTGAATTCTCCTATTCACACCATGGAGGAGAAGCTTTTATATGTTGAAAAGTACTTATGTGGGCTGAAATTATCTTGCACTAATAACCATTCCACCCACAACCATCATGTTTATGATGTTTCTTGCAATTATTTTGAGAGAGGAAAACATGCTAATATCTTACATGATAGTTTTAATAATCCTTTATATGTTCCTAAGTTTGCAAAGTTGCACCAATCTAATAGTTGTTTTATCAAATTTGGTTCCACTACTTGTAACTATTATGAGAGAGGAAGAAAGACTTATATTTATGTTTCTATGTTATTTAAAATGCAACCTACTGATCATTACATGCATTGGTTACCACAAAATTGCTGCTATTTATTCATATATAAAATGCCAATGCATAGAAAAGGAGTTAGACTTAAAAGTTAATGGTTTAATGTTTTGTGTTGTGCTCTTTATGCTTTTATTTCCTATTCGGTTTGAGCACACCTTTATATCTTGAGAACATGCAAAATAACTTTACCTACTGTTTTCTAATTGCTAGTTTAAGATTTTCACTTTATATAAAATTTGGGAAAGTAAATGAGAAGGATGAGTAATGGAGAAGTTGGGGTCGACCTTGAACATGTGTTGTTCATGCCAATGGAACCATTGCAAAGTCTCTATCATTAAAACTTTTCCCAAAGCTAAAACCAAATAAAAAGAGTGTTTATGTTGTATATATTTGCTTCTTCTTTTGCCTTTTGCTAAATCAAAAACAACAAAAATATTTTCTTTCTTCTTTATTTGTTTCTCTTGATTCTTTCTTAGTTCTTTTTGTTTCTTTTTGATTTTTTTATCTTCAGTTTAAGTTTTGGTTTTTGAGTCAAGGTGCTTGTTTACTACTGTAACAACACCTTTGTATCTTATTTTTCATCTTTATGGCAAGAATAACCTCTTTTGAGAGGTAGGATCAAACAATAGTGATTTGCTGTCCAGAAAACAGATTCCTAAGCTTCACTGCGAAAAATGTTAAAATCACAGAAAAGAATTTTGACCTGATATTTTACGACAGCAATATTCAGTTATTATACACATTTCATTAGTTCAAAGTTTTCTGATTTGAGCAACGTAAGTGCCTCTGAAAATTCACTCTTTACGGGCTGTCCAGTTTTTGACAGATTCTGTCTTTATTTTGCATTACTCTCATTACTTGTGTTTTGTGTGGTTCTATTGATCAAAGAGCAATACACAACCATAGTAACAGTAGCTAATGTTTAGAATCAACTCATGATATGTCTTTGCTGTACCTATGTGGATTTAATTTATGGAGACACTAACCCCTCTAATCAAGTTTTATGATGAGTTTTGTGTAAAGAGAATTTTCAAGTGGAAGAGTTGAGGGTGATGAACAATGATCAAGAGGGACAAACACTCAAGCTTGGGGATGTTACCCCTAGGCTCACTCTACATATATCATGTAAGTACAAGAATTCAAGCTTGGGGATGCCAAGCCACCTCACTCCAACCATCTTGATACCAAGTAAGTAAGCCTAGCTATATGGCTATAAAGAAAGCGCTTTACGGGAGGCAACCCGGTTGTTTTTACTTTTGATTTTCTTTGTGTCCTCTTGCTGTAACAAGAGACTTAGTTTTTAGTTTAGTTTCTGGAATTTTAATAAAGTGCCAAGTTTTACCTATTTTGGATTGAAAAAGTTGCTATTATATTCGGAGATTTTATTCCAGCACGAATCTGTGCACGGTATGATTTTTATTCCTATTCTGTAACTCCGAATGAGCTGAATTTGAACTGTAGTTGCAACTTTTCATCCTCTGTAAGCATGAATTTTTCAGATTTTTTCGACATATTTAAGTAGGGTAGAAAAATACGTTTTGCTGCTGCTGTTTTTCTGGACAGATTCTGTCCCATTTTGTTTGATGCATTCTTTGAACTTTTAACTTGAATCTTTTTGATCCAATTGAGTTTATAAGTAGGCATACAACATTATACACTTTCTGGACATTCATATGAATTTTTGTTTAAGGATTTTATGCAGCAAGCAATTCATTTGTCTATCACTACTAATGTCACCCCACAGAAAAGAGATGGGAGAAACGGTGTTTTGAAGTTTTTTCACAGGGATTAGAGGAGATGCACCAAGAGCTATCCAAGGATGGTGAAGACCATAAGCTTGGGGATGTGAAGACAACCCCACTGGACCAACACACTCTCGGTTTGCACACGTCTAACTTCTGTTTTTCGATCAATGCACTTTATCGCATAAACTTGGAGCGTCTTTTATTTTTTTATTTCGGTTTGTTTTTTTTGTGAGACCACCACTATCATTTATTATGAGAGAGCTACTGGAAATTTGGGTTGAATTAAGTTGGATGCTATTAAAAAGATTGGGAAAGGGATGTTTGAGTTGATTCAAAAAGATACATATAGTTGCATGATTCATGTGCTTTTTAATGAGTATTAATTTGCAAGTGTTTTATCAAGAGCTATCTTTTATTCATGTTTTGATGCTGAATGTTACTTTACTTTGTTTAACATGGATTGGTTAGTTCTATGGACACTTATGCATGCATTTAGACGGTCAACTTTCTCCCTTTGCTAGCCCAAAAATTCCAACAAGTAAAAACTTGTTTTCCAACACCTTCAACCAAAGTTTTTCCAGTGAGTCCACCATATCTACCTATTAGCTTTATGCTATTCCGAGTATGTTTATCATGTTATATTGTATTATCTATACTTCCAAATTAAAATGCTTATGTTATTGATTGTTATGGGAAAAGTTGGTTAAAAAGCTCTCACGAACTTGATGCACACTTTACTTTTATTGCACTTAATAAACATGAACCATTGTGATTAAAATTATGAAGTTGTGTGCTTGACAAGAGTCTTGGTTGGGAGTTAGCTCATATGTGCTGTCACATGGCAAGCTTTCAACGTGCTCTTAATTATTTTAGTTGATATCATGTACTTTTGTTTATGGATGCTAACATGTGTGAAATAAATGTGGAAACTTAGTAAGTTTGAGGAGTGAGTATAAATGGCTAGAGAGACGCCTGGGCGCTAACCCAAGCCATGCATTCATGGTGGAAATTTACTTACATGATAGTGAACCTTCAGTGATGCACATCACAATAAAAAGCTATCCAATAGTAAATAAAAGAGTGCTGAGATTGTTCATTGTTTGTTTGTCTTGTCATTTTGACATGGGCTTGTTCCATGTCCTGGGACAAGAGGTACCCCAGTTGACGCTCTTGATGACGCTATTATTACTTGCAATGACTTAACTTGAACTTGCTTTGTGGCCCGAGTTGAGTAGCCAGTTGGAGAGGTACTTGTATTCACGGGGCATGAGGCATTCAACCCATACTTTGTCAAGCACATTACTCATATTTGCTTTCACTTTAAACTTTAACCATTCAAGATGCTATGATAGGGGTAATGAGAGCTCCACACCAATGAATACCACATTGCAAACATTAACTTAAGTAGAAGCATTTGGAAGCTAGATGAAACTTATTCATGTTTTACCTCTACTTATTTATCTATCTTTCCAAAGTGTCCACTTTTATATTCAGATTTACAAGAATACTCTATGACCATTATAGGATGTTTTTACTTTTCATTATGCATACATTTGGTCCATAGTACTTTCTTCTATGTTACACTTTGTGAATTATCATTGAACATCCTTTCATTGAATATTTGATATCACTTTATAATCTATCTTGTATATTGCTACTCCTTTGAGAATGAATCATTTGACTTTATGTAGCAATAGTAATCATCTTTGATATCCATTGATAGTATTAAAATGCAAAGTCCATGTTAGTTTTATCACCTTCATACTCGAGGACGAGTATTGGTTAAGCTTGGGGATGTTGATATATGTAAAATACATACATGAACTTTGCATTATATTACATGATATTTCAATCATATTTGCATCATATAAGGGTTATATCATTGTTTTATATTGATTTTGGGAATATTTCACAGTTTCCCCATTTATTTGGAATTAACCCTGCAGAACCAGAAAACCCCTTTTTCCATGTTTTTGACTTTCAGGGACTCAAACGACGTCCAAATGACCTAAGATTTTACGGGGCCCAATATTTGGAAGGAAGAAGACGTACGAGTCAAGGATCTGCGAAAAAGTAAGTCCGAGGAGGGAATTAGGTGGTCCCACGCGGCCAGATTCCCTGGCCGCGTGAGACACCCTCTCTCCCCCTCGTGCTCCGATGCCGTCCGTTTTCGTCTCCGTGGCTTCGTCTTGACCTAAAACCGACTATAAAAATAGTCCCCGAGAAGTTTCGCAAGGAGGCGGCGGAGAAACACAAAACCACGAAACAGAGAGTCAGAAGGCTGTCGCCGGAGAAGATTGGAGGGGGAAACGCCGCCGGATCACCTCCGGAAGGCTCCTCCATCCCCCCTCCGGAGTCTCCATCAACACCACCGTCAATACCAGCACCATCTTCGTGATCCACTTCACCCCCCTCATAGTTTGAGATTGTTCGAACCCTAGCTATTGTCTAAGTACTATTCTACATGTTTGTGAATTGCTACTTGTCATTGTTTTGTGGGGAGATTATATTTTCAGATTGTGTTGTATCACTTATACCATTGAATCATACCATGTCTTCGTGTTGTGAGTAGTTCTCTCATGTTCCTGGGGGCATAGGATGGATTGGCAATGATTTCCACTTAACATGTATTGAGTATTTGGTCAAGTTTTTATCTTTTATGGTTATCTTATTGTACAACGTATGGGTGCACACATATGTTGAGTAATGCATGAAGGTGATCACACTAATGTGATGGAATGGGTAGGACCTGGGAGGACACGTAAACCTGTGGTCTAATACATGAAGTACCATTAGGAGGGGATTTATATCGGGGACCTTAGAGTTTAAGGCTATGGTGGGACTCTATGTCTTAATAACTCTTGTGCAGTCATTTACTTGGCCATAAGAACCATCATAAGGGGTTTAGTTTATTTATATAGCTACACCTAATTATGGCTCCGTCCAAAGAAGATTAAAACTTGACAAAATGTTTACCTTGTTGTTCTAGACATATCTCAGCCATGAAATCCATGTAGCCCTTTGATACGTCTCAAACGTATCTATAATTTTTGATGTTCCATGCTTGTTTTATACCAATTGCTACATGTTTTGCATCTACTTTATATCACTTTTATACATTTTTTGGGACACCTGATTAAAATATCGCTAGTGTTGTTAACTAACACACAAAACACGAGGGATCACGAAATGCTCTTTCAAGATCCTTGAGCTCCATCGTTGAACTCCTTGAGCTTATCTTTGGGAAGATCTGCTGAGCACGATGGAGGTCAATTTCGTGCTCAGCAGATCTTTTCTCTTTGGGAAGAAGGGGACCTTTTGTAGGTCCTCACGAAATAGAGTTGTTGCAGGAAACTAACACCAAAGTCACCAGTCTAGACTCTACAGAGGCCGGAATGTCCGGCCTAGCACGGAATCTCCGGTCCACGAGGGACCGAAAACTCCGACCGGGACGGAGACTTCCAAAGTTACCGGACAGACTCCGACCATACTGCAACTGGGCACCGGAGGCGCACACCATTTGGCGTAGCTCTTGCCAAGTCCAAGAATAAAAAGGCCTTCGTCTCCGGTGTATACACGCAGAAGTCTCCGGTCCGGCAACTCGGGAGTCTGCGGGCTGTTTCTAACAGCCACTAAGTAAAACTATTAAACCCATATCTTTTGCATTTTAACTATTAATATGACGAGAACAATTTGGATAAAAAGCTAACGAGAAGAGATACCACCCACGGGAAGGTGTGGAACCTTTCTCAAAGACGAACCGGTAATATTTCCAACACCGAAAACGCAATAAGTATTTTATACGAAACCCTTTTCGAAGAACTTTGGCTTGTAATGAAAATCACGACAAGCACCAAAACCGCACAAGGCGAAAAGCCAAATAAGAAACAAGAAAGATGAAGATGCCAAGTATGCTAAGTTTTGAGCTCTCTATGACCGATACGCCAAAGCTCACTCGAGAGCCCCTCTTGATAGTACGGTTATCTATCCTATAACCCGGTCTCCCAACTAGCACCATGGGACCGGTAAAATAGAAAACCTATGAAGATCATACCTTTGGCTTGCACATTCTACTTGAGCTTGATGATGACGATCTTGATCTCCTCAAGATGGAACACCTTTCTTGATTGTGCTCCCCTCGGTGAAGACTCGTATATTTGTCCCCCATACTCCACTATGGGAGAGCCTCTCTTAGACACATCTTCACTTGACCATTATCTCCAAGGAGGTGGCAAGCTTCAAGCATGTGATCTTTTCGAGATGCTTCTCGTGAACTTGCACTTCTCAAACTTGATGACGACCACCACTTGATGTCATCCTCCATGAGCTATATTAAATCTTCCTTTTGATGCAAGCCCGCGGAAAGATACCTAACCCACATAGAAATACCGCACACACACACATAGCATGGGTTAGTTCACAAAGCTATATGGACAATTTCTTACCATAACAAGAGATACATGATCCCACTTGGTATATCTTCTAGCTTTGTGTGTTGATCAATATCTTGATCAACCTTGTATCTTTTCTTCTCTCTTCATTAGATAATGTCTTGAAGATTACCATTGAAGATCACATAATTTCTTCAAGACATAATTGCAATATGCTTAACTCTCTCATGACCAATCTATATGGCATCAACCTTGTATGCAACACATGGAGTTCAGGCATTGGCTATGGACAAACAATACAAGTATAACGCAATGCAACCATTAATCCATTGGATTGTCATTAATTACCAAAACCACACATGGAGGCGTCATGCTCTTTCACTAACTACACATGGGCAAAAAATCTTGAAAATATGCAACAAAAATGCGGCATGCAAAAAATTCTCTATGACCTAAAAATGAAGATGCCACAGCAGGAAATTTGCAAAATCATGTAGGTAACTTCCCCGGCTCATGTGGGTAAATTTGTATATTCAGTAGGAAACTTGCAAAATTAATACCCCAGGCAACTTGTGCAAGGAAGAGGAAGCAAATTTCCTTGGTGCATATGTAAGCAACTGCATCAAAGTTGTTAGGAAAAATATTGCGCTAAACCTATTGAACAAAAACCATCGTAAAAAGTTGTAAGGAAATCAACTGAAATGGGGCATGTTGAAAAACGCTAGAACCAATAGAGTGATTTCTTTAGGCTAATTCCCAGGTCTCCTAGGCAACTTAATTTGACCAAGACAACATTGTGAAATGAAAAATAAATAACACATGTACCTATATTTTTAGATGCTAGAGAATGCAAACTAAATAAGGAAGAAGCATCGTATCTATACAAGTCGTGCTAGAATCATATAGTATATGCAAGAGATAGTTCATGGAAATGGGTATTAAAAATTCAATCATTTGCTAAACATGTAGTGGGATGGTTTGTGATAGAGAAAATGTAAAAAATTATGGAGCACAATAGGTTTGCGGCTGTTCTTGTTGCATAGAACTACCTGAATAACTGTCCCTCCAATCTTGTGAATTCTAAATTTGTATCTGACCTTCCCGTCAAAAAATAGAGCATGTGAAACAAAGTTAGCATTTGTAAATCTCAAAACATTTAATGTATAAGCAACTGGCAGAGACATGTCAAGCAAAATCTGCTATAACTTGGTCAACTAACATATTGTGAAAAGATAAGCAAGTTTCGCTGGATCTAAAAAAAGGTACTCGAAATACCATTGGAATAGCAGAACAGTACTCGATCTTAGAGAATAGTTTAAAAAATGTTAGTTGGAAAATAAACACATACTCAAAAGTTAAAATCTCATTCGAGAATTCGTTGAGTGAGGTGACGTGAAAATGCAAAGTGCACACGGATTGCAAATGAGTCTCTTCCATAGCCAAAACATGAGGAGCACACAAGGGTAATGAGTATGAGATACCTGAACATATGATGTCCAAGTGATTGACTACTGCAAGTGGGAAACTGTTAGAGATATGCACTCGAGGCAATCATGTATGATGGCATTTCCTATGTGTATTCATAAGTAAAACAATTTTCCTTAAAATCATCAATGATATGCATCTAATATGTGTTTAGATTGTGAAACTATATCTTGTATGCTTCTTGTTCTAATATGCCTTAGTCAACAAAGTTATAAAGACACATAACATTAACTAGTGTACGACTCGATTGATTACCATGATGAACGACAGGACTGACTCAACTAAAAGAGTTTAATGAGTTAGACTTACCCAATTTGAAACGAAAACGAGCAAGTTGTCATTTGTTAGCCTCACTCAATGTATATGTCATGTCCTTAGACCCGAGGTTATCGTATGAGCCGAGTTGTGGTCTATCAAACGCTATTCCATAGCTGGATAGTTAAAAAAATGTAAATTTTGGGCTAGTGGTGATGCAACCCGCGTGATGTGGTTGACCAAGAAATAATTTTCCCTTCCGACTCGGACAAGTATTCTCTGAACCCTCTCAAGTGATTTTATTCAGAAAGCATGACCATGCGACTCGGCTAAGAGTTAGTCGAGGAGTCGGACTAAAAGTCAGTGAATCGATATCAAGAGATCGAGAAGAGAGTCAAGCTATTATAAGGATGAGAAACTCTCACCCATATCATTGATAAGGTATGTAGTGACGCAAAGGGAATAAGACATATGCCTCATTGTAAAGGTTCGTCGTTATAACTTTACGTCACTTGGAAGTCAGCTTGTTTTGTTAGAAGCCGTTAGCGACTAACGACTTGAGGTCGGTTGTTCATGGGAGTGAGTCAGACTCGGCGTGTTTGTGGGAATCGGATGACTAACTCTAATTTGTGTTTGAGTGGTAGTGAACCTACAAGCACACACTTAAGATGACCGAGCCACTTGATATGATTCGACTAAAACTAGGCCGATTGGGTTGGACCCAGTCGGATTGGGGCAGAGTCTTGCACGGATTGGAATCGAATATTTGTGGGTCCATGCGAACGCCTATATATGTTGGAGGTGCGAGCAAACAAGGGCTGCACATTACGAAAATCCGTTTTGGTGCCCGGGCACAGGTGCTCCCGATATCCTGTCCCTTCTCTGGTCTCGAGATTCGTAGCTGTCAGAAGTATTTCTGGGCGCATTCGAGTACCACTGTTCAGTACTGTATTTACCAGGTGATGGCCCACCACTTAACGCGGCGCAGAACGGCGATGGATAGCGGCACAGGATTTACTGGGCGGAGGGCCTGGTTTCCGACTCGCTCAATCCCTCTCCCTCTCGCCAGCCGCCGGCAATGGAGATGGAGGCGGCGGCGGTGGCGCGGGAATCCCATGAAACCGCGCGGAAGAGGGCACGGAAGAAGCGCGCCCGGGACGAGACCGCCGGCGATCTCATCAGCGGCCTCCCCGACGCCATCCTCGGCACCATCATCTCCCTCCTCCCCACCAAGGACGGCGGCCGCACGCATGCCCTCTCCCGCCGATGGCGCCACCTCTGGCGCTCAGCTCCCCTCAACCTTGAGGTGCATACCCGCCCCCTAGGCTTCCTGCGCCCCGCCGTGCACCCGTCCGCCGTCTCCAAAATAATCTCGCGACACCCTGGCCCCGCCCGCCGATTCTCCTTCACCTGCCTCCGCGCCGGCGACCTCTACGCCGAGGCGGAGCGCTGCCTCAACTCCCGAGCCCTGGCCAACCTCCAGGAGCTGGACATCGCCTACAAGTACGGCGGCTCCGCGCCAGCGCCAACCGGGAAGAACGGCTGCCCGTTGCCTCTGTCCGCGCTCCGCTCCGCATCCACCCTCCTCGTTCTCAATATCGTCAACTGCGATTTTCCCAACGATGTCGCGCCGTCCATGAGTTTCCCTCTCCTCAAGCAGCTCTCCTTGTGGGATGTTTCCATCTCCGGGGACGTCTTCCACGGCTTGCTCTCCAGCTGCCATGCCTTGGAGAGCTTATCAATTTCCGAAGTTTGCTCTGCAGGTGGTTCACTCCATGCTAGCTCGCCGTCTCTTAGGAGCATCGGCCTAAGAGCTGGAAGGGCAGAACTGGTCATCGAGGATGCTTCTTGCCTCGAAAGGTTACTGTTACCTTATTGTCTCGCAGATGATTGCCTAACTATACGGGTAATTGGGGCACCTAAACTGAAGATGTTGGGCTCTTTCTGGGCAGACTCATCCAAACTGCAGGTCTTCCAGGTAGGAAGAACAGATACTATCCGGCATTCTCACATACAGATAATTGTTATATGATGTTACCTGTTTTCTTCAGGGATTGAGCCCAGTCAGCTCGGCAAACTCAATACGGACCGTGAAGGTTTTGGCTTCCGATGTTCTAATTATCGAGGGAATGCAATTCTTGACGTCCTCAGGTGGCTCCCCTGTTTAGAGAAGCTTTATGTCTCTGTGAGTATTGATCCGTGATTTTCTTTAGATGTACGCTTTGATTTAAACATTTGCTAGTCTAGTTATTAACACTCGAACATATGCCTATTTTGTTTTTCGTTTTGCAGTTCGTTGAACACCACTTGGGGCAGACGTATAAAGAAAATGAGCATCATTATGACCCACTGCATCCAATCGAGTGCCTTCAGACCCATCTCAAAATAGTGGTGCTAAAGTTATACTCAGCCTATGAGCATCAGGCTGACTTTGCCAGGTTCTTAGTTTTGAATGCAAAAGTGCTAAACAAAATTGAATTTGAAGTACGTGGGGACTATAGCAGTGAATCGGTGGCTCGTCAGCACAGGCTTCTCCTGATGCTCAATCTGAGTTCAGGAATACTATATATTATATTGATCAATATCTCAGCAAGCTTACCCATGATTTGTCAGTGGGCGACCCCTTCAGACAGCCATAGATAAGGATGATTCCTGAAGGTTGCGCCGTCTTACGCTCATAATGTGGACAGGGCTGATGCTTGAAGATTCCACTGTCCTCCGCATATGTCTGTTCTATTTCGAAGTGGTCTATAGGTCCAGTAACTTATGAAGTCACCCTGTGGAAACCTGAGAGAATGCAAAAGAAGTTTACTTCATGAAAGTTCTAATGGGGAGGGATGCGAAAAAAACTACGGATGAAAGTTTTTTCAGTTATAATCCAGCTGCAAGAACACCTCTTACCATGTACAATTGCGGCTTAGTTCTGTCTAAGCTGGGCAAGAAACACATGCTTGTGTTGCTAATTTAATTGTTTTTTCAGTTATAATATATGAGAATGAGAAGTTCAGTTGCCAATTAGTGTCTATGCATACATGTAGCACTTGTTTGATGCTTACGAAAGGTTAACCTGTAGGCTAGGCAACATGCTTTTCTACCTAGGAAGGAAATGTTCTTGTAACTTTCAAGGTATTACCATCAGGTTGAAGCTGTGCAAATGATCCACAACAGCCCAGTGCAGTACTCTTCGTGTCTTTGCCTGCGGCTCGAACATGCTTCAGTTGTTGCTCCGTTATCAAAGATTGTATTTTCTGAAATGACACCGATTGTGTCATTGTAAAAGTTTGCAAGTGATTTTACTCTTCCTGGAACAGGCATAACATTGCATTGGGATAAAGACCTGGAATAGCGTAGGCTTTGGCCGGGATCCTTGTGTAGATAGATTACCACTAGAGAAGTAGTATTTCTGAACAGCTTTGTTGATCTTTATCTCTCTGTATGTGGCTCTTAAGTAAAATAGGCTTCAGATTTTTTTAGCCTACATCTACAGTTTCGGTAGCATTGACTACATTTCGTTGTTGTCATGATGCACATGAAAGAATCAGAAACCTTGTGACCTGTTCTGGTTGTTGTCATGCATATGTCTAGGCCTTGTGACCTTGTACAAGGCACTGCTTATGGTTACATATTTCAGGATGCTATGCACAACTTTACAGGGTACGCGTGGGACTGGGGAAAACTGTGTTGTATTAGAAATTAATATAGGCACAATGGGGCAAGGAAGGTGACACTTGGCAGGATCTTTCAGCAAACAAATTCCCCAATTTGAGCATGCTATGGTGTGAGTGTTAGATTCAGCATTTCAGATTCTTCTGAGCTAATCTGGAGTCTTGTCCGAAATTTCAAAATTAAAAAAGTCAAATCTCGGCTCACAATGTCAGTTTCACTTCAGAACACATGCCAGTTAGCCACACAGCATATTTCAACTGAAAATATCCCTAGCCAAAATTTTGATCATTTTCTGGCAATTGTCCCTTGAAACAAGGAGAACATTCACAAGAGCAATCACACCAGACAGAGACACAAACATGAACAGAACAAACACTTTGCCATTGCATTCCTTAAATACCATTCCAATGGTTACAGATTGTTTCACAGTACCATTTCCCTTATCCCAACTCCAGGGTTAAAAAGCAATCCAAATCTACAAATTAGGTGGCTGTACTAATTGATTCAAGGGAATGTGTCAGCACAATAATTTTCCTATAATAAATATGCAGGTTAACCATCAGCTCATCTGCTCATGTCATACAAAATGGTGAGTTGGGTACTCATGGTCAGACCCGTTGTAATCATAGTACAGCCTCTCCCCCTTGGAGATGTCCCTGTTGGCCACCAGGAGCACGCAACACTCGCCATCGACGGCATACCTCACACACTTGAGGTTCTGCTTCTTCCTGCCTTCCCTGCAATGATCGTACAAGTTTCAGGCACAGCTGCAGTCAAGGTATCAGAGTGTGTCATTCTGGGGTATGAAGATGCTTACGGTGTGTGGTTGTTGATGCCGTTGATGTACCGCGCGATGTTGCTCCGCTTGTCGGGGCAGACGACGAGGCTCTTGGATGGCGGTGAGGCGGAGAGCAGGGTCATCATGCTGTCGCCATCGTCATGCTCACGGTTCCGCAGGTAGTCGACGTCGCCGACATACTCGGTGATGATGGTCCAGTCCTTGATAGACCTGTCTGCCTCCACCGTGAACCTGTCCAGGAAATTCCACACCAAATTCAGTGCCCAAATCATCCGAAGATAGAGCAAGATGATAAATCAGCAGCAAATTGTATGTACCCTTCTATCGGATCAAAGACAACGAGGAGAGGGGGCCATTCCCCTCTCTCCATCATCCTCTTGCACAGACTCAAGGTCTCCACGTCCTCCCTCGGAAGCACCTGAAATGAAATTGCATCCAAGATTCAGCAACAAGGGCGGTGCTGTAATTAATCAAGATTGGGTGCTGTAATTGAAGTAATTCGTCTGATCTGCATCCCTCCCGCTTCGAGGGCGGTGCTGTTCGCGGACCGGGGCGCCATGCCAGGCATGTACGTGAGGTCGTTGCTGAAGACGGCGCCGGTGGCCGTGAGCGCCGTGGCGAGCGACGCCATCTGCGTGAGGCGCCGGACGGGGTCCTCGCTGGGGTTGAAGGGCAGCAGCCTCCACCTCTTCTTCTTGGACACCACCAGCGCCTTCCGCTTCCGCTTCTTCCCCTCCGACGGCTCGGCCGCCGCAGCGGCCGCCGGGTCCCGCTGGATTTTGAAGAAGTCAACTATCTTGGTCTGGATCAGCGGGAACTCTGCAAGCAGAAAAACAAGATCGGATTCAGAAAACGAGCAGATAACGAATTGCAGAAACACGGTCGTATCGATGGGGATTTTGGACTTACGCTTGGGAATCTTGGTCTGGACGGCGGTGGAGGAGGAGGATTTGCCCGACGAGGTGGTGGTGGTGCAGGAGGGGCAGAACCAGTCGCCGGCGGGCACACGGGGGAGGATGGGTCGGAGGCAGATATCCCGCATTGACGGCGTCCAACGCCACCAACGATGTGACCACCGTACAGCACTGTTCCCGTCATTTTCCCCTATTTTCTACCCGCACAGTTCTTGTCAGACAAACGAATCACGAGGCATCATCTGCGGCCCAGATTTCGGGAGTAGGTGTGCCCGGGCACCAAATCGCCCTCCTCTGCACATTACATAGTTCCATGTGTTGGAAACCTACCCACCACAAGTCCTAGGTCGTGTGATCGGATCTAGCAATCTGCTGCCCGACGCTCCGCCTCGTACGTTTGAATACTGGTAGAGGAGTTGCACTTATGACAATAGAGACAAATGAGCTGATGGGATCAACAAGGAGTTGTTCAAGAATCGGACGACACTGGCCCGAGGCGCTACATTAACTTCCACATCTACACGTCTAGTGGTAAAACACGTGACCTAAACTCGAAGTAGAGATCACGCTGTTACGATGTACTCCATCCGTTCCAAATTAGATGACTTCCATTTGCTCACTTGTGCATGTATCTATAGACATTTGCCCACTACATCTCTAGATTTGTAACGGAGGGAGTAGTTTTTATTTGTCGTGCAACGGTTGCACCCCGCGTGACCCAGCATCGGCGTTCATAGGGATGGAATTAGTTTTGTGGAAATTGGTATTTAGCCCAGTGGCAGCAATGAAGTCATCGAGGATTGATCTGAGCATAAAGGCATTACAAGGTGTCGCACGAGGTAGGCTGAGCATACTGATCCTAATAGAGCATTTGCCTTATGTGTGGCATGGTGAGTTATCGTCCCTCAAAACAGAACCAACAAACCATAAAAATGTTTACTGATTTTCAGATACCAACTGGCAACTGCACACTATCTAAGAGACTTCTTCACGGTCAGAAGATGAACATTCTAATTAAAATTCATTTGTCTGGAATATATGCCCTCCTTATCTACCCCGAAAGCATTAACTGAAATGCTAGCACACATATGTACTCCCTCTTATCCGTTTTAAGTGTCGCACAAAGAGAACTAGCAATGTGTAAATACGTAGTATCAGTTGCGACATTTAATTAGGATCAGAGGGAGTAATATGTTTGATTGTTCCAAGGAAAAAAATGGACTAGCTAGGAGATCATTTCATTGTATACACCGTACTCCCTAGGAAATAGAAAAAAACTCCCTAGAAAAAAGGGGAACACATCAAGACCACATGCCAATTATCCTCAGCCCGGTGGTGCACAATTTTGGAACGTCAACTGTGGCGGCATCGGTGGTGTCCCTGTGACTTGAACGGATTCTCAGTCTCATCGATCGCGCCAACGTCACGGATACGCCAGCGAGCGGGGAGGAACTCGTCAAAACCGTTCCCGTCACCCCCGCTTCTATTCCATGGATCAGTCCCGTTCTTCGGTTGCGTGACCCACACCCACGCCATGACACCAGCGAAAGCTATATCATCTAGACAAAATTTAGCCAAAACCTGAGAGTCTCCGTGGACTAAAACTCTCCGCTGGACTAAGCAACAATTAACACGACCCCAAGGCGATCGACGATGTGCAAAACAAGAAGCCACCAATTATCCCAAGGCTCCCACAGGTTTTAGTAATACCCGATCGAGTTGCGTTGCATCCACATATCTCGCCTTTGCACGCCTCGTCCTCTTGCTTGCCCTCTCCTTTTAGCTCTGGTTTGGTTCCTCTTGGCATCAAAGTCTCCGGGGTGTCCTTGAAGAAGCTCAATATGTCTTATATATCTCGTAAGTTGTTATACCAATCTTCCAGCCTTGTTTTTATGCTCTTTGTTGTTTATAGGATTGCGTCGATCGTTTGTGCACTTTATGCTGCAAAGAATCGTTAGGTCGTGCATCCATCAATCAATCTGCAGAGAGGATAATAAGTTGGGTATATTCGTTCTGTTGGAAAGGGAGCAGTCAGGAGACATCCGTGCTAATTAATTTTGCAAAATTGAAAAGCTTGACGCGGCCAAATTTTGCATCTTCCAATAGCTCATTTTGTTCCTGTATGCAGTTCTTGATCGAGCAGACATGGACGAGGAACCCGGTGCAACCTGTCGATACTATTGCCACATGTGCTCGCTGATCGTACGGCCAGAGATGGGCGTCGAGGTCGTGACGTGCCCGCGCTGCCGCTCCGGGTTCGTGGAGGAGATGGCCGACGGCCGGCGGAGCAGCAACGCCACCACAGAGTCCGGCGCGCATGACCCGGGCGCGAGGCCGGAGAACACGGTACAGCCGTGGCCGCCTATCCTCATGGACCTCCTCGGCGTCTCCTACGGACCCGACGCCAGCGACGCCGCCGCCGTCGGCGACCTCACGCTCTTGGCGCGAAGACAGTACCGCCAGCTCGCCTTCCTGCAGCTGCTCAACGCGCTCCAGGATGGCGACGCCGACGGCAACGCAACAGACACGGGGCTCGTGCTGGTTAGCCCCACCGACGCGCACGCCATGCTCATGCCAGAGCGAGGAGGCAGCAACGGCGCCGGCACCAGGGCCCCAGGCCTGACGCTAGGTGAGCTGATTCTTGGCCCCGGGCTGGACTTGCTGCTGGAGTACCTGGCAGAGACCGACCCTAGCCGGCAAGGCACGCTGCCGGCGAAGAAGGAAGCCGTGGCCGCCATGCCGACCGTAAAGATACGCGAGACCGCTCCTGTCACCTGCCCGGTGTGCCTGGACGAGTTCGAGCCCGGCGGCGAGGCGAGGGAGATGCCGTGCAAGCACAGGTTCCACGACGAGTGCATCGTGCCGTGGCTGGAGGCGCACAGCTCCTGTCCCGTGTGCAGGTTCCAGCTGCCCACGGACGAGGCCGCGGTCACGGAGCCGGTCGGCAGTGGCAATGGCGGCGATGAGGAAATCGCAGACGCGTCCAGTGCCGGCAGTGCAAACGATGGCGGTGCCCATAGCGATGGAGGAGGCAGTGGTGGCAGGCGGCGGTGGCTTGCACGGCCTTTAGGCCGGTTGTTCTCGCGCAGATGGAACGGGAGCTCCTCCTCGTCGTCATCAAGATGACACTGAACACGGGAGAATCTGCTACTGTATGTTGTACTAGCTGTCTAGTCTAGCATCTTCGTTTTCGTACCTATCTGAATTCGTTCATTGGTTGAATTTGTTAAAGTGAATAATTGGTGAATCGTTCGCTTGTTGTCGTGGCTGCTCTATATGTCTGTTCATGCCTTCACGGACAGAATTGCAAGTACACTAGCTACGGTAAGCTAAGAACAAAGTTGACTACAGTTCGGGCGAATGGGGATCTGTATGATTCAGAGGTTTCATCAGCATAGGAGTTTACACGTCTCCATCGACCACTAATTTTTCTAATCTCCTTTAGACTTTCTTGGGGGACATACTGAATTCTATATGCAGAATTCTGAATCTTCCAATTTGCACACTTTTTAGTTCAATAGATTTTTCAAAAAAATATCTCTGCATATATACTATTATGCATCTCAAAAACATGACACGCATAACCTGCTAGGCTGCTCACATTGCTCCCAAATTTGAAATCAACACAGAACAATGGCCGACAGCATTCACACAAAAAAACACTTGACATGGAACATCATATATATGTATAAAGTCTCGAATATTATTCAAAGAGAGTTACGAAGATGTATATGACTCCGCCCAGTAACCTCATGGGAGAATCAATAGGCAACATCGACTCTTACACATAACTAACGAAGTTTGCATACGTAATATAGGACTCATGATACGGTATGAGCGAACAAAATCATACTAGTAGCGATCCGATAACCTAACAAAACTTGGCCCAATGAGCCCACCTCACCTCATCTCACACTAATCGACTGTCAAGATCCTGACGAGAGATGATGCGCTGATACGGTGCACCGCAACGACTGAATCTCCTGGCTTGCAGAGGCCGAGCTTCTTCGCATGGTCTAGGGCAAAGCTGATGGCCTCCTCGGTGGCCTCGGTATCGGAAGCCTTCGCGGTAGCGGCACTCAGCATCGGGATCAGGCCCCTAACAATGAGGCTCTGCCTTGCAGGAGTCTCATCGCTGCAAGTCCAGTCAAAGTCATTGTCTGTCTTCAGTTCTGGAACCACGGCGTTCAGTATCGGCATGGCTGGCCTGTACTTGGCGACAAGCCTTGCAGTTGTGCCTCCCCTCGTGAGGACCAAGATGAGTGATGCTTTAGAGATATTAGCCGTCCGAACAGCTGATGATGCCAAACTCTCCAGTGGGCTCATGGGAATTGGGGCTGCTTTACTGATCAACTTGAAGACTGCACTGTGATCCACATATGACTCTGCCATTAAGCAGATGTTGGACATTGTCTGCACTGCTAACTCTGGATATGCCCCTGCTGCAGTCTCACCACTAAGCATCACGCAGTCAGTTCCATCTAAGACAGCATTGGCAACATCAGTTGCTTCTGCCCGTGTAGGGCGGGGAGATTTAATCATTGACTCCAGCATCTGTGTTGCAGTGACAACAGGCTTTCCCTGTTGATTGCACTTGGCGATCATCACCTTTTGAGCATAGAATATCTTCTCAATCGGGATCTCCATCCCCAAATCACCCCGGGCAACCATGAAAGCATCTGAATTTGCAAGTATGTCATCGAAATTAGCAACGCCCTCTTGATTCTCAACCTGCACGTAAGAGACTGATAGCATAAGAAAACAGTAAAACAACCTGAAGAAATGAAAGCTAGTGGATATAAACAAACCTTGGACATAAGTATGATCGACTTTGCATGTTCGCCAAGCACACTTCGGACCATCTGAAGGTCCGATCCTTTCCGTACAAAGGAGAGTGCAATCATGTCAATTTTGTTTGGCACACCCCATTGTAGGATATCCACCTTGTCCTTCTCTGTAAGTGTTGGGAGATCCACAATGACTCCAGGAAGATTGACATTCTTCCTCTCACCTAGGAGTGCAGAGTTCTCGCATCGGCAGCGAACAAGACCATTCTCAGTATCACAAGAGAGTGCCGTGAGTGAAATGGTGCCATCAGAGCATAGTATGGTGCTCCCGGGCTTCACATCTAGAGCCAACTTTTGGTAGCTCATGGAAATCATGCTCTCATCACCCTTGATAGTATAATCAGTGGTGATGGTAATCTCTTGCCCCTGAGTCAGCTTTATGGGCTTGCCATCTTTCAGAAAACCTGTGCGTATCTCCGGTCCCTGTACAAATAAAGACAGTGGATGACATAGTTCAGAAAATAAATTATATTGCAGAGCTCATGCATGATTCATTTGCTATGATTACTTTACAAGATGTTTAAACAGATTTCTAAGTACAAATGCATGAAAGAAGCTCTTTGTATTGGAAAAGTTATTTTGACAGACAGGTTGTAGCAATGAAGTTAATCCTGACATGCAAGCTACAAAGATACGACATCCTCCTCTAGTTATCATCTGAATTGATATGGATTAATACATACCAGGATGATTCATGTGCTGCAATAATATACAGGATATTCAAATAGATTAATAGGTACAATTGCATGAAAGCAGCTCCTAGTATTGGACAGGCTGTTGTGACAAACAGTAAGTAGCATTTACGATAATCCTGATATGCAAGCCACAAAGCTACTAAATCCTCCTCTACTTATCATCAGAAGTTATGCAGATTAATTCATAGGCTTGAAACTGTAAATAGGATGACACAAAGTATAACTAAATATTTCCCTATGGTTCTTCCTGGATCTGTATAGCCAGATTTTGAATACCTAATACCAACCACATGTAATCAAGCGAGAGAGCGATATGATCTATTACAGTAGACAATGCATAACATTAGGGATATGGATGATTTTTATTGTTGTAGAAAATGACTTGTTATTGCTACTATTGAGCATGCTAAAAATACTAATTTATATATAGCGCAAAAGATTTCATCAGGGAATTAGTTAGGAATAGCATGCCCAATATTATTGAACCTGACAGCAACCCTATAACGAACCAGTACATCATACAGCAGAAGCAATGTGTGAAAGGGACGGATTGTAATCTACCAATTTGAACGCCAACATTTAACATGAATCCTAATTAATTTTAGGAGGCCTGGCTGCCCGTGGACAATACAAGTCCACTTGGTTCAAATCAAATCAAATTTCTTGTCTCGGGCATATCTTACTGATATTGCAAGTTGGCGCAACAAATTCAGATACTAATTATCCGTATGAACGTACATATAACCCCTGAAAAGTAACTACCTTGATCACAATAAACAATTTAGATGCTTAAAAGCGAAACTTGGTGTTTATTCTACGTCTGTCCAAACAAAATAGGACACTTTTCTGAAAGAATCCCAACCGATACTTTTTGGAAGCTACCAATAAGGCAAAAGTCGCAAATTTGACAATATTTTATTGTCCACGCATTGCATACCAACTATTTTCACACGATCAATCGAAGGGAATCAAAGATAGATCGAATCGCGACAATCCAATCACATCAAAAACTGAAGCACGTAGAAGTTCGTAATAGGCCATGCAGAGGCTAGGTAGCGGACCTTGGTGTCGAGCATGACGGCGCAGAGAATGCCGGTGATGTCCATGGCCTTGTGGAGGTTGTCGAGGGTCTCCTGGTGGTACTCGTGGGAGCCGTGGGAGAAGTTGAACCTGGCGACGCACATGCCGGCGCGCAGGAGGCGCGTGCACATCTCGACGGACCGCGAGGCCGGGCCGAGGGTGCAGACGATCTTGGTCTTGGGACGCCGCCGCCAAATCTCCTCCGGCCCGGCGCCGCTCCCCAACTGGTCAGCCATTGCCACGCCGGCGAGAGAGAGGGAGGTTAGGGGCGACATGCGAGCGGTTGATGCGCAGCGGCGATGAGAGGGAGGTGAGGGAAGGGGTGGAGGCTGTATCGGAAGGAACGGGGGTGCGATGGTATATATAGAGTGACAAAGGCGGTCGTGGTGAATTTTGGTTTCACTTTTTTTCTTGTTAGGAAAGAAAGAAAACAATGGAGTTTACACGTTGCCTTTTGGGTTTCTTGTGGAATAGAGCTGAATTCGTTTTCATTCCGTTATTATGTCTTGAGCTTGCAGAGAAAGTATTATGTGTTTTAAGCGGTATTACTTGTAGAACAATTTGGAATTTTGCATATTTTGCTCTCTTTCCTTCTTAATATTGGTTCTCGTTTTATTTTCATATTTATTTATTTTTATTTCTCTTAATTCAGAAAGTTCCTGCAACGCCAATTCCGTCTATCTTCTGTCTATACAGCTTCATTAGCATTAGGCGTCAGAAAATAAAATATTGTGAGTACAAAAATCACGCGACAAATCAGAAAAAAAAACTCAACGAGTGTCTACTGAAGGTAAAGACATAATCTAGTTGTATAAAAAGGTAGACATAATCCAGCACTCCTTTTTTGCGATGGAATAGTTTTTCTCATCTATATTTTGTTTCTGTTCTATTTTTTCTTTTGGAAAAGGAGAACATATCTCTTTTTTTGGTACTGATCTATTTTTTTTTGTACTACGTTCTTTCTGATTGAATTCTCACAAGAAAAAACCAATGGTTTATCTGCGGAGGCAGACCCATGCAGCAAAAACTAGAAGCACACCCGGTGAAACCACAATAACCAATGACGTTCCACCTGGACAACGCAAGACTCCTAACCATAAACCTCCCAACAAGCTGGCTCGAGCAACTATAGCGAATTACAAAGAAAATTGAATGTATAGTGATTTCACTCCTACAAAATCTTTCTTTAGATTGAACGAAATATTCTTGCAAATACGGAAATGGCCATGGAAGAGAAATAGCGCGCTATACCGTTTTGAGAATTATCTCGCTAAATAAATCAGTGTACAATGTCTGGCTAATAGCACGCTATATAAGTCGATATAGCACGCTAGCGTACTTTAAGGCCGGCAATATTTTTAAATAGCGCCCGTTTTCCTTGGAAATCTACCACTACACAGTTACCCAGTGTATGCGACAAAAGCTACAAACCATCTGGTATGAAAATGTTGACCAGTAGTCGTGTCTATCAAATGCTTTGGAGAAACTATTGTAGTTCATTGTTAAATAATAATGCCCAAATCGGTGGAAATAATAAAATGTATTGAACCTACCTTACAACACAGCATGACACCACACCCATCACACTACGGCAGACACCAACCTTGAGTTGGCATGATCAAGGAAGCTAAATGAGACTAGGATCAAAACGATGGAAGCGAATTAAGCTAGGTGGAGGAAACATTGGACTGCAAAAGCATCACCTAAAGACACCATGACATCTAGCGAACAGAGGTAGAAACAACCAGAGCACCACAGAAGACGTGCCGCCATTTGTTCTCGTGACTAGAGGGGATACCTTGTCCTCTTCTCAATGAAAAGTGCCTTATTCGACATGTGGGAGCTAACCCTAGAGCTCAAGTTGGCGCCGACTAACACTCCACCTAGATATCCAAGCCAAGGACACCACAACGCATCACAATTAGCCTATGTTGAACACCACTACTCCCCCACGACACAATCACTGGAAGACATGATGATAGCGGGCTCCAAAGATAGTGACTTAATGTCGCACCCTTGGAACAGGGGCCACGAGTCCGCCACACGTGTTCCACAGTGAACCCCGGATGCTACACCCTCACAACCAAGTACATTATCGGATGCGGCACTCCCAGGTTGGTAAAACCTTCCGGGAAGTAAACACTACACGGGACTTCGCAAGACGGAGCCCGGGAACAGACCTCCCCGGTTGTAAAAGGACCCCCCCCCCCCCCCCCCCCCCCCCCGGGGAGTGAGTTCCAGGTGGCTGCTAAGTACCACTGAAAACCTTTCAGGATATCTTTGACCTCTATCTCCCTGAGTTCGATATACCTTGGGTTATTCACTTAAGGGAAACTTGTTGCTGTTCTACAAACCTCTGCACTTAGAGGCCCAACACTGTCTACAAGAATAGAAGCGTGCTTAGACATCAAGCTCTTTTCTGGCGCCGTTGCCGGGGAGGTAAGGTAAAAGGTACTCACGTCCTCCGTCTACTAAGCTATTTTCTAGCACTGTTGCCAGCGTGTGAGTGCTCGAAGCTATCTCCTTTAGATCCTGCAGTTATATCTTTTTGTTTCTTGTTTTTATTTCACTAGTTAGGCTTAATGGAAAACAACAACAAAATTAGAGAGCTCTATGAAATTTATCTTGAGTTAGGACATGATGTGTTTGAACAGAAAATTAAAAAACCTATGGAAAATTACTTGCATGATGGTAGCAATGTTATTACTATAAATTCTTTGAACACCATTATTGCTAATGCTATGGAAAAGTCTAAGCTTGGGGAAGCTGGTTTGGTTGAATATGATATTTTTAGTCCCCCAAGTTTTGAGGAGAAAATTTTCTTTGATGATACTTTGCCTCCAATTTATGATGATTATAATGATAGTGGTATTTTGGTGCCACCTACTATGGAGGATAAAATTTATTATGATTATACTATGCCTGCAATTTATGATGATTACAATGATGGTTGTGATAGTTTTACTCCCACTATTACTAATAAAATTGATTATGCTTATGTGGAGAGTAATGATACTTTTGTGCATGTGGATCATGATAAGAATGCTTTATGTGATAACTATATTGTTAATTTGGTTCATGATGCTACTGGAAATTATTATGAGAGAGGAAAATATGGTTGTAAAAAATTTCATGTTACTAAAACAGCTCTCTTTATGATGAAAGATTTGAGCTTTCTCTTGTGTTGCTTTTATATGATGGTTTCTTTAAGACCTACTGGTCATTATGAGAGAGGGAGACACGGTTTCATATATCTCAATAATATTAAGTCTCCTCTCTTTATGTTGAAATTTTTGAAGCTGCACTTGTTTTGGTTTCCTACGCTAGTCTCTTTGTGCTACATTGATTTGTTTTCTTACAAGGCTCCTATGCATAGGAAGAGTGTTAGATTTAAACATGTTTTATATATGCTTCTTGATGCTCTCTTTTATGTTTCAACTCTCATCTTTATGTGAGCATCATAAAATTCACTATGCCTAGCTAAAAGGATTTAAAAAAAAGCGCTTGTGGGAGACAACCCATGTTATTTTATTTTCTGCAATTTTCTTTTATTGAGTCAAGGAGCTTGTCTACTTCTGTAACAACTCATTTGTATCTTTTATTTATTGTTTTGTTGTGCCAAGAAAAGTCTCTAATGATAAGATGATGCTAGATTTGGATTACTGCGCAGGAACAGATTTCTGCTGTTCACTGTACGAAAATCCTAAATTCATAGAAACGTGATTTAAATCTACAAATTTTGTGCATAATCCTGATATATGTGTGCATCTTTCTTTAGTTCAACGTTTTTCGATCTGAGCAACGTAAGTGTCTCGGAAAAATTCGTCTTTACGGACTGTTCTGATTTAGACAGATTATGTCTTTTATTTTGCATTCTCTCTTTTACTAGCGTTGGGTGGAAGAGCTTCACATAACATCAGTGGCAGTAGCTAATGTTTAAAGTAACGGTCATATTGCGTCTTTACAGAACATGTGAGTTTTTGATTGTGCACTAACCCTCTAATGAGATTTACTTTGAGTTTGGTGTGGCGGAAGTTTTCAAGGGTCAAGAGGGAAGAGTGATATAATAGGATCAAGAAGAGTAAAGAGCTTAAGCTTGGGGAGGCTCCCATGGGTCTCCCCATCATATTTCAAGAAGACTCAAGCGTCTAAGCTTGGGGATGCCCAAGGCATCCCCTTCTTCATCGTCAAAATTTCAGGTCATCTCTAGTAAAACTATATTTTAATTCTTTCACATCATATGTGTTGTTCTTGGAGCGTCTGTGTGCTTTTATTTTCAGTATGTTATTTTTTATTTTCTGATATCAACTTGATTGGATCCTAGCATTCTTGATTGGGAGAGAGACACGCTCCGTTTTTTATTAGAATACTCTTATTCTTCACTTATACTTGTTTGGAGAGTTATTGAAATAAATTGATTAGTGTTTGGTTGGAACAGAAAATGTTGCATGTGGTAAATGGTATAATGGAATAGACTTACATACTCTTGTAGATCACTAACTTGGATAATTTGATACTTGTCAATTGTTTTGAGTTAACAAGTAGGTCATGATTAAACTTTTGCATCTTGTAAGTTAAGCCCATTAGTGAAGAACTACCGTAAAGCTTGTTGAAATTTGGTTTGCATGAGTGGTAATTCTAAGGTCTAGATATTTTCTAGTAAAAGGGTTTGATTAACAAGGAAGACAGTGTGGAGTTTTATAATCTTTACAATATGTTGTCATATATATAAGTCTTGGTGTACCGGTTGATAGTCTGTGTTTGCTTATATAACCTTGCTAGCCTAAAATCTGTACTGAGAGGAAATGCTTCTCGTGCATCCAAATCCTTGAGCCAAAATCCGTGCCATTTGTGTCCACCATAACTACCTACATGTGGTATTTCCTTGCCACTCCAAGTAAATTTTTCATGTGCTACCTTTAAACTATTCAAAACTTTTATTACTCCTTTTTGTGTCAATGTTTACCAAGCTCATGAGGACGGGATGGATGTCTTTATGTCACCTGTCAAAGAGACTTTACGACCGGACTAGCGGCATATACATCCGCTTATCCATTAATTTTGCAAAAAGTGCTGGCAACGGGGTGCCCAGTCCCAATTAATTACAACTTTAACCGCTTAATTCTCTTCACATTTTTGCCCTGATTTATCAGTCAAGAAATGACAACCAGTGAAATATCTGCATGTGTAAACAAAAGAGAAAGAGGGATGATCTGCCTTGCTGGTAGATATAACGTCCTTCATGGGAGCCACTCTTAAAAGTCTGTTGGCAGGGGTCATATTGTACTTTCCATTTTCTGATTCTTTGACAATTAACATACACCTTTCAAAACTTATATTTTTACTCTCTATATGATTTCAAAAACTTAAAAAGCTCTAGCACATGATTTAATCCCTGCTTCCCTCTGCGAAGGGCCTTTCTTTTACTTTTATGTTGAGTCAGTTTTCCTACTTCTTCTATCTTCCACAAGCAAACACTAGTGTCAACTTTGGTACAACAATTATTATATGCTAGATATTGAACTTATTATATTGGTTTGTGTTGACAATATCCATGAGA
This sequence comes from Poa pratensis, assembly GCA_947311845.1. Lineage (NCBI taxonomy): Eukaryota > Viridiplantae > Streptophyta > Magnoliopsida > Poales > Poaceae > Poa > Poa pratensis. The sequence goes on from CAMZMU010000054.1 coordinate 47,442,262, forward strand.
TAAATATGTTGAAAGTTGAAGCAAATGCTGAAGCTTAAAGCTTCCTTTGTGTTGGTTAAATACCTTTTACTAGAATCTATTGCTTTATGAGTTAACTCTTATGTAAACCTGTGGATACAATGTCTCCAAAGTACTATTCATGAAAAGTTTAGCTTGTATGATTCAGTTGTTTACTCATTATCTATTTGTTAGCAAACTATAGACCATTGACTTGGATCACTTCATTCATTTACATGTGCTTTACAATACTATATGATCAAGATTATGATGGTAGCATGTCACCTCAAAAATTATTTTGTTTTATCGTTTACCTACTCGAGGACGAGCAGGAACTAAGCTTGGTAATGCTTGATACGTCTCAAACGTATCTATAATTTTTGATGTTCCATGCATGTTTTATATTAATTGCTACAAGTTTTATATACACTTTATATCATATTATGACATTTATTGGACTAACCTACTAATAGTTGCCAAAGTGCACAATGTTCTTGTTTTACACTTTAATGTGTAGGAATTATCAAAATTGGGCAAAGGAAACCTTGTTGGAGTCGAATCGGGACCTTCCTGAAATCTGTCTGAAAACGTTTTTCGGAGATTGTCACGTACCGGATAGACGACGACGTCAAACAGAAAAAGTCTAGTCGCGAAAGTTGCGGGGAATGTTCTGCCAATCGATCTGGACTTAAAATTCTCCTAATTCCGAGTTCGGACGCTCTAGATATCGCCGTTCTACCGAAACCCTAAAGAGATGACGGGATTCCGAGAGCATATATAAGGAGAGGAAACCTAACTCGTGGGGAGGCCCCCATACCACGAATTTTCCTCCTCCCAGGCAGCCGTCTTGGGGTGGAGAACCTCCTCCATACCAGCACCATCTCCAAGGGCCGCCGCTGCCGCCTCCACGGGCTGCCGCCGCCGGCCGCCGCCTCCACTCCGGGCTGCACCTCTCCATCAAGCTCCTCGTCACCATGACCATGTGTGAGTAGTTCCCTCGGGGATGAGAGCTCGTACTGTAGCTATGTGGTTTATCTCTCTCTCCCATGGTGTGATCTTTATGTGATCATGAGCATTGTTAGTATCGCTGAATTCATATGTAATGTTTATGCTACTCAAGTGATTTTATCTAGTTTCCGGAGTCATTGTGACAACACGGCATCAAGGTGACAGTGTGGGTACTTGTGTGTGACTCTATGAATAATTTAGATATTTATGATGGCTTATTCTTTGTGGAATTGTGGTGTTTGTTTACTCAGACTTTGATGTGTGCTTTTGTAGCCCTACGCATAGTACTCTTGTTTCATCAAGAAGGAGAATAATCCAGACTAGCACTTACTTGCGTCCAGTTGTGCTAAAATGTTGAGAGATACCACTAGTGAAAGTATGATCTCTAGGCCTTGTTTATAAGCATTGAAACACCGTTTACTCTCAGTTCTGCTGCATGTTTGCTTGCTGCCATTGTTACTACAGATTGCAATTACTACTTGTTGTTATCTATATCACCTGCATTTTACTATCTCTTCGCCGAACTAGTGCACCTATACATCTGACAAGTGTATTAGGTGTGTTGGGGACACAAGAGACTTCTTGTATCTTAATTGCAGGGTTGCTTGAGAGGGATATCTTTGACCTCTATCTCCCTGAGTTCGATATACCTTGGGTTATTCACTTAAGGGAAACTTGCTGCTGTTCTACAAACCTCTGCACTTGGAGGCCCAACACTGTCTACAAGAATAGAAGCGTCCGTAGACATCAGGGAGATGAGGGAGGGGCGGGAAGAGGAGCGGCCGAGCGCGATGGGGTGTGTGGCGGCGGTCGATGGAGGCAGAGGGAGAGTGAATGTTTGGTGTCGCTAGGGGATTAGGGTTGGGGGTTAGATAGGCCAAGGTGGGATGGTGGGCTGGGCCTGTGGATTGTGGGCTGGCCGGTTCGCTTCCTACTTTTTTTTTGCTATTTTATTATTTTTAGAAAAATAGTTTAGGCAATATATTATAAATAGTTATGAACATATTCATGGCATGGGTTGTTAAAATGATAGGTTTTTGGTAAATATCATTTTAATGTTTAAATGTATATATTGGTATGGGAAACAATGGTGCCAAATTTAGTTGTCAAATTATTTTTAGAAATATCAATTTCCATTTTCTAAGTGCCAAAAATAAAAAATGATATTTATAAAAATAATTTGAAAAAAATCAGTTCTGCAACATTGCTTGCCATACCAAGGTACACTATGTGTCAAATATGGGCACATTATCACAAACTATGGCACAGGAATGATCATATCTAGATCATTTGAACCGAAACTCATACATGTTTATAGATGATTGATCTTTTTATGAAGAAGTTTTTTGAAAACTTTGTAAAAACTCAAGTTTATCATTTTTTGGATCAACTACTATACATAAGAGGACTCCATGCCAAAGGATTTCATTTTTTGAGTATTTTTTTCACTTTATTTGATTTTTTTGAAAAAATGGTCGAAATGGCCACCATGGCTATTCGTCGAAAGGGGTCGATTTTATCAAAACTATCGACGGTTTTGTGATATAACCACTACTTGTGTACCTTAAAATGATTTTTGTAAAATTTTCAGAGCAAACTATCACACACTTGTAGTTCAAATTTGAATTACTTTCGGAAAATCGGCATAAAGTCGTTTAAATAGGCGAAATTAGGTAGAAACTGAGAAAATTACTAATATTTTGTATTATCCATCAAATATGGTCTACTTTGTGTGGACATTGGATGGGTGCCATTTTGCACCATATTTGTTGCACTTGCTTAACAAAAAAGTCATTTTTGATATTTAAAAAATAAAAAATGATATTTATAAAAATAATTTGAAAAACTCAGTTCTGCAACATTGTTTGTCATACCAAGGTACACCTATGTGTCAAATATGGGCACATTATAACACACTATGCCACAGGAATGATCATATCTAGGTCATTTTTTCACTTTATTTGATTTTTTTGAAAAAATGGTCAAAATGGCGCACTTCCGATACCGCTGGCGGACGGCAATGGTATCCGCCAGGGGTAATTTCCTGCTTTCTGGGCCTGCAGCGGGGCTAACTACCGCTGGCGGGCGCACCAAACCGTCCGCCAGCGGTACTTTAGTTACCGCTGGCGAACAAGGTCATCGTCCGCCAGCGGTACTTAGCCCCGCCTGCTCGGTTCTGCGTAACGCTACCGCTGGCGTGCGAGTCACTCCGTCCGCCAGCGGTAACCCAAGTACCGCTGGCGTGCGCTCTATACTGTGCGCCAGCGGTAATAGCGATGGCGGACGGTTTGACCCGTCCGCCATCGGTAGTGTGGTGGCTATAAGCATATTCCTACTAGTGTAAGAGAGGGGAGAGATCAGAAAATCTTGAGCCACAATCTAGGGAAGGAGTCCAGATCAGATCTGGCCTCCGGTCATCTTCTTCCTCTTGCCTAGATTTGACATTCCCCGGGAACGCCCATTTGTAGCCCGGAAACATACAACCACCATCTATCCAGACAAGCAGGAGTAGGATGTTACGCTTCACAGCGGCCTGAACCTGGGTAAATTGCTCGTGTGCTTTACTTTCTGCATTGTTCTCGTTCTCGCCAAGATCCTCCTAGCGCCCCTATACCGAATCTCTAAAAGGGGGTCCTTGGACTCCCGGTGTTCGTGACCTCGGACACGACACTTAAGAAGGTCACGATACGAAAGAACCACCGACATACAAATCTGAACGATTGAGAGTTTTTACACCGAGAAGGAGCAACCACAATGACATCTTCATGAAGGTCACCACACCTTAGAAATTTGCCACCATTGGCACGACCACACAACGCTAGGCTTTCCCCCCGAACAGAGCACAAACGGCCACTTAGACCCTCTGAACCATCTTCACCGCATGCCAATCGCCGGAAACCACGACGCCCTCGTGGCCATGGACAAAACACATATTCTGCTAGCTAACTATTTCACTCCACGACAAAAGTGACAACAAAAGTCGAGATTAGTGGAAAAAATAAATATTGTCACTTGACACATTCTAGAAGAACCTATTAATTTCATATTCTTGATAATCTCCAGAAACTACCATCAAGTTATTTTCTAGATCGTTATGTTCTAAAACAATATACGATGATTTGTAGATATTTAAGAAAATACTATGGAAAACCACATACGAACACTTAACCGTAATAATACATGTTAGTTTACTCTACATTGATATCAATTGCAACAAGGGAGTTTCTTAAACATACCCAAACTAAATTTAACTATTAAAAATCAAATAAATTTTCAAGTAAGAAATAATAAATGAATTTGTAACCATATATATTAGAATGCTATGGAAAATATGTATCTCATAATTCTTAATGTGCAAGATAACGTATTTAAATCATTAATTTTGCCAGTTATATTTGAAAACGTCCACATAATACTACACGAAAAAATGTAGATTATTAAAAGCATCATACCTTTATTGTGGCGAAGTATAAATATTTAGTATAACAAGATAATATCGCATTGACTCTCCATTGGACCATTATAAGTTAATCCTACTTAATGTAAAAGGCGGTCGAGTCGAGTATATAGAGGGTGGATCGTATAGAAATTTATTGAGGCGAGGCTGGATCAGAAGGGAAGGTCGGGGTGCGATCAAATATATAAGGGTGTTGCGGGGGCAAAGGCGGTCGAGTCGTGGTGGCTATGGTAGATTTGGGGGAAAGAAAACATACGGTGCGTTCTTTTTAGAAAAGAAAGAAATAATGGAGCTTTTACACATTGCCTTTCTGGGTTTCCTGTGGAAGATGGCTTAATTCGTTTTATTTCATTATTATGTCTTCAGCTTGCAGAGCAAGTATTATGTGTTATTTTTCCTCTCATAGTATTATGCGTTTTAGGCATAGATTACTTGTACACCAATTCGGAATTTTCCATAATTTGCTCTGTTTCCTTCTTAATATTGGTTCTCGTTTTATTTTTCATATTTGTTTGTTTGTTAATTCTCTTAATTCAGAAGGTTCCTAAAGCGCCAATCCTGTCTAGGTTCTGTCTAGACAGCTTCATTAACATTAGGTATCAGAAAGATAAAATATTGTCATTGCAATAATCATGCCCCAAAAAAATTAGTGAATGTCTACTCAAGGTAAAGACATAATCCAACACTCCTTTTTTGGAACAATACGTCCCCCCTAGATAACGCTTCATGTCATTTATTATTTGTACTTCAGTACTTCACGTTCCAAGTAATCACGTTATTTTTCCACTTTGCTTTCCTTATTTATTTTTCTTTATTGTTTCATGTTTTATTTTCCTTCCCGCAAAAAGAAAAAATGTTTTATTTTCCTGCTATTCATTTTTCTTAATTCTTTCTTTGTTTCTTTTTCCTTGTTTATTCATGCTTTCTTCTTTATGTTATTTTTATTTTCTTTGTCCTATATCCGTGGTTTGAGCAAAGTCATATGTAATTTTCCGTGTGAGCAATTATTTTGTAGCGTGTGAACATATTTTCTCTCATATGAGCAATTTATTTGGATTGGTGAACAATATTTTTGAATCGGGCGGACATTTTGTCTTCTATAAACATTTTTAAACCCCTCGAACAACTTATTTTAACTATACCAACATTTTATGCAACTCACAAGCATTTTTTGAACCACACATTTTTTTTTTTTTTGCCTATATGAACATTTTCTTTGAACATCACCAACAATGTATTTTTGAACTATACGGATATTTAACCTCCTGAAAAATATTTAAATTTGTATGAACTTATTTTTATCTCGCGAACAATTTGTTTATGATCTATACGAACATTTTTGAACTTGCTAATCATTTATTTTAGCTGCTCTTTTAATGTGAATATTTTTTTAACTAATACAAACTTTCTTAAAACATCGTACATTATGTATACCTTTTGTCTCTCAACTTTATGAATACTAAACTTATAAAGAAACCGAAAAATGGTTCACTCATTACATAAATAATACAAACATATATGCTTTAATAAAAAAGAAAAGTAAATAAAAAAGAAAACATTGACAAGAGTGAAGAAAAAGAAAACATGAGAAGAAAGAAAATGAAAATAATAATAAAAAATAAATAACTATAGAAATCACGCGAGGACATGAACTCGCGATAGGAAATCAATGAAGCAGTAGAAATTGAGTCCTCTGCTGAAACTAACGTTAAGAAATCAATGACAAAATGGGCCAGGGCCTAAGAAGGAGTCGGTGCTCGTTGGCTCTCTAGACGATGTTGAATGCGTGATATAGAAGCCCTCCTATACATGGGAACTGGGGAGTTCCTATACACCTCGTTTAGCGCCGCAAACTTCTCCCGCAACCTGAAGGGAAATATTAATAGGTCACGTTTTCACAGCCCATAGACAACTGGACTTTTTTTGCTTTTTATTTTATTGTAAGATCTTTTATTTTCATCTAATACCATATTTATTTTTTAATTTTTAAATCAGTGTAATAGTTCAATGTATCTTTCAAACATCGGAATATATTTTGAATTGGAGAACATATTTCTAAAAATCGGTGAACATATTTTTGAATTGCAAACATATTTGTGAATCCCGTGAGGACTATATTTTTAACCCCATGATTTTTTTCTCGAACCATCAACATTATTTGTATCTTTGAACGGACTTTAAAAAATGTGACACATATTTTGTTAACCACGTGAACATATTTCACAACGGATGAACCATTTTTAGAATCCATGAAGATGTAGTTTTGAATCTCATAAACATTTTTTAAGGCATGTACATATATTTTTCAAACCCCGTGGCTATTTTCTTTGAATGGCCGAACTATATTTAACACATAAACAATTTTTTGAAGCCCAAGAATATTTGTATGAATAGATGAACTTTCTTAATGCATGAAAAAATTCAAACTATGTAAAAAAATTAAAATAAGAAACCAACATTTTCACGTTATATTTTTGAACTCATGAAGAACTTTTTTAACCTCGTGAATTGTTTTTCGAATTCGGTAACCTATTATTTGAATTTATTAATATTTTTCAACTATGTAAACAAAAATATGAAATAAACATAAAAGTGCATAAAATAAAAGGAAAGAAAGAAAAACAGAAAATAAAACTATAGAGAAAAATGAAAGAAAATATAAAACATATAAGAGAAATGAGAAACGATAAAATAAAAAGGAAGAAAAGAAAATGTAAAAGGAAGACTCACCGAAAGGGCCGGTGATGCATGTAAAATGCATACATGAACTTTGCACTTTAATTGCTTATATTCTAATCATATTTGCATCATATAAGGGTTATATCAATGTTTTATAATGATTTTGGGAATACTTCATAGTTTTCCCATTTATTTGGAATTAACCCTGTTTTTCCAGAAAACGTCTTTTTTAGTGTTTCAGACTTTCCGGGAGCTTCGGGACTCCAAAAGGGCAAGGTCAAAGAGCACGGTTCAGAATTTTCGAGACGAACGCAATGGGATTAAATTGAAAACCAGGAGCCCAACAGGCTGGAAATGGGAGGGTCCACGCGGCCTAAAGTACATGGTCGCGTGGGCCCAGCTCGTTTCCACCTCGGAGCTCCGTGGCCGTCGATCTTTGCTCCACCGACATAGTCTTGACCTAAAAACGCCTATAAAAAAGGTCCCCTGGCGTTTCGCGAAAGGAGCCGGCGGAGAAACACAGAACCACGAAACAGAGAGTCAGAAGGCTGCCGCCGGAGAAGATCGGAGGGGGAAACGCCGCCGGAGTCACCTCCGGAGGGCTCCACCCCCCTCCGGCGTGTTCATCATCAACATCTACAGCAAGAACTTCTTCACCATCATCACCATGATGAAGGGGGAGTAGTCCACCCCCTGGACTAGGGTTTGTGGTGGTAACTTTGTATCTCTCCTCTCTTGAGCTTCACTAGTTAGTACCGTATGAGCTGCCAAACCTGATTACGGTCATCTATGTAACACCTTTGTGGTGAATATTGTGGTGTGAGATGATTTGTTATGCATTTACCGTTGTGTTGGAGCCTTTGTGATTTGTCATACTTTGAAGTATGATGTATGTGGGTACGGATGGCCGATGTGACACGGCATAGGTATTGAGTGACACAGTACCGCCCAACGTCCTTTATCTGGGGGTAAAAAGAAAGAGTATGATGTGGGAGTGAGAGAAACCACGCTAGCCTTACGAGGGGTGACCTAGCAACACAAATGAGTATTTCTGTCAACTATGTGTTTTAGGACATATAGCCGTCATAAAAAGCTACCATTAAAACATGACAATTGTGTGTACTTTATCTATAACATGATGATCACCGTAGATGAGAGAGAGAGAGAGGATTAAGTGAACCCATGAACCATGTCCATTGTTCCTATAAGAAACACACACTTGAGCTTGTCCTCTTGCTACATAGAGGATTGGCCTTTCTCTCTTTGAGAGCTTTCACTTGCTACTACCTTTGTCTTGTCCTCTTGCAAAGAAGAGGATTGGGACACTTTTACATCCATCAAACCAACCATCTTGTTCTCTAAACTTGTTTAGTGCATAATCAACTAAAACTTGTGACACTTTAGTTGTAGGGAATAGATAACTTTTCCTTCTTGCTCCTGCGGATCGATACCTTACTTCCACATTGAGAGGTGCTACAGTGATCCCTTGCTCTTGACGAGGGGCAGACTCATCAAGACCCATGGTTAAGGTCCCTAGGTTATGAATATGGGGGAGAGAACGTGGTAGAGCTGGATGTATCGTCGGCTGACAAGCAGGGCAAAGATTTTACCCAGGTTCAGGGCCCTCGTGTGGAGGTAACACCCCTACGTCCTGCCTGTCTGTTATTGATTTGTGAATATGACGGTTACAAGGATCCCGGCGAGATGTCGATCTCGCTAGGGTTTGTGGCTCTGGTGGTTCGTTGTCTGGTTCGATGGCCCTCCCAGTCCTTAAATAATAGGCTGGGTCCCGGGTGTTCGTAACCGACTCGATTTACAAGTAAGGAAACTCTAAACCGACTATTGCTTCGCCAAACTTGGAGGATACTTCATCTTCGTGGGCCTCCCTTCATGGGCTTCATGTAGGCTCTGATAGTTGGGCCTAGTCGATACGTGCACCAGGTACCCTCATGGTAGGGTACCCGATAGGCATACCCATGTCAGTAGCCCCCGAGTACTTGTCTGATTCGAAGAGTCGGGCATGGACTCATACATCATGCACGTTATATATATTTTTTACATCTGTATTTAGAATTCTTATGAAATAGCACATGTTAGCAATGTCGAGTGTTTCATCGACTATGAGTTTTTGCTTATGATAGTCAAGGGATATTAGCTTAGCAGGCCCGGCACACACGACGGATCGGGGCCGGTTAACTACCATTTGTGGCAAAACCATACTAGCTTTCAATCAAACTCGAGTCCCCGGACTCGAATCTGGAACAAACTGGACAGACTCGAAACGGCCGTTGAGGTCTTACTGAATCGAACTGCAGTATAATTTTGAATCTACCCAACGCGTCCGTCGGGGATTTTCATCATGTCTGCTGACACGGAACATTTAAGGATAACGCTGCTGGAGCGGTCCTTAGCCCAGCTCGACTGATCGGCGGGTCTTACCTTTGCACTTATGCATGCAGCATCCAAGGATCGTCGGATCAACTCGGGAATATTTTGAGTGTGATTTTGCTTATGAACTTAGTCGAATGTTTCGTCGACTGACACTTTTGCCATTATTCTATCGGGTGCGCGACAGCGCTCCCGATGGGAGTAGCCCCCGAGATTGTGCTTTATTGCTTGCAATGGAGGATAATCTCAAAATCTTTTACCCTGCACATTTTAGTCAAAGAAATTTTTTGATACGCTCCCGATGGGAGTACACTGCAGTCGAAAGAATTTCGACTGGCCTCTATGACTTTTGCTAAAAAACCAACCGAAACTTATGCGAGAGACCACCCGAAGATATCATCGAGTGACTTTTATGCCAGTTGTGAAAGAGAGAACAACGTCAGCAATGACGCATTTTGCGACTGCTATCTCTGACAAGCGATGGCGTGCCTGGAGAGGCTTTGATAAGACGTGACCCTGTTCTGTGGGCCCGTTTTTGCAGAGCTGACCAGGGATGACGCCGCGTGGACTTGATTTGACCGTTCGGGCACGATTTTCACGGGGCGTGATGATGGCTTCCTGGATTCTCGTGCGTAGTGGGCGGAGTGGCCGGCGACGGTTGCTCTCCGTGGCCGCCACGTGTATGGCCAGATTTCGCGCGGGGCGTATGGATTTGTTTTAACGGCTACGATCGTTTTTGCGCTCTGTGGTAAATAGGGAGGGACGGTGCTGGCAGAGTTTTTTACTTGCCATTTTCTCCCTGCGCCGCCCCTCGTCTCATCTTCTTCCTCGCGCCCACCTCCATTGCTCTGCGCCCAAGCTCCTTGCCCCACACTCCCTCCACCGTAGCGATGGCGAAAGGTGGAGGTGCGAAGCGTGGCGCTGCCGCCGCCGCCGCTACCGATGCGACCAAGGGCAAGAAGGCCGTGGCGGGTACATCTGCATCCGCCACGCCGAAGAAGGGCAGCGGGGACTGGGCGAAGTCCACCATCAAGGACGCCCATTTGGTCAAGTTCCGCGAGCAGGGGTATCTGCCACCCGCGGAGCAGCTCGCCGTCCGCGCGCCATCGCCCAAGGAGGTACTCCCCGAACCACGCGCCAACGAGCGTGTTTGTTTTGCGGAGTTTTTGCCTAGGGGCTTTTCGCTTCCCCTCCACGATTTCGTTCGTGGTCTTCTTTTTGCCTACGGGGTGCAGATCCATGATCTCACCCCAAACGGCATTATGCATATCGCGTGCTTCATCACGCTGTGCGAGTGCTTCCTCGGCGTCGCTCCCAGCTGGGCGCTGTGGAAAGCCATCTTCATGGTGCGGCCGAACAGAGGAGGTGGTCGCACCTACCCCGTCGGCGGCTGTGGAATACAGGTGCGCAGCGACACCCGATACTTCCGCCTGAAGACCGTCGACTCCGCTCAAGGCTGGAGGAAGGGGTGGTTTTATGCGACTGTGGAGCAGGATGCAGCCGCCCCTTTCTCGACTGCTGCTTTCACCAGGACCAAGGCGTGGGATCACCAACTCTCAGCCGAAGAAATGGAGGAGGCAAGCCCTTTGCTGGCTCGGATCGGAGGCATGCTGGACAAGGTCACAGGCATCCATTTGATCGCCACCTTTGTGAAGAGGCGGGTGTGGCCCATTCGCGCCCGAGCGCACCCCATGTGGGAGTATGAAGGCGCAGGTGACATCACCCGAATGAATCCAGAGGAGCTTTCAAGGAGTGAGCTGCTGACGCATGTGCGACACATCACCAACTTGACGACAGGCGACACTTGCAATGTCGACTGCCCTGTTGCACCATATGGGTTGGAGAACCCTTTGCTTGAGGTATGTATGTGTTATAGCCTGCTTGCAATGAAAAGTTTGCCACTCGCATGTTTTATGATCTGCGATTTTTGATTCTGACTTTGCAATTTGTGATGTGTGCTATGCAGGGTCACTCGACTGCTGCCTCCCTTCCTCCTCTGCCTGAAAATGGCGAGACTGAAGAAACACAGGCACAGGTGGTGGACCCGAAAGGGGATCAGTCGCCCATCCCTTCCGCCACCACTTCACGTGTGGAGGATGCGAGGAAGAAGCAGCAGAAGAAGTCCAATCTGAAGACAAGGCTCCTTCTGACCAAGAAGTCGATACCGCGCAACCGAAGCGGCGTCGACTGGCCAAGAAGGCGCCTTCTGCTGCCAGTTCGCCCGCGAAGGAGCAAGGCTTGGAGGATGACGAGGAATCAGATTCACCACCTGTTTTCCAAGCCGCTCCTTTGCGTGCGTGCTCAACAAGCTCGACTCTTCCGCTTCAGTCGAGTGGTACCCCAGCCTTTGGAGGACCAATTTTTGGCGACTCCGAAACGAAGAAGATGAGGAGCACAGGTATGTGTGTTTTTGAGTATGATATGAAATGTTTGTGCTGTCACATTTTTGTGCTGACCATCCTTTTGTTTTGTTGTGTTGCCACAGTGCTGAAAACAATCAGCCTGGGACTCCTCCAGTCGAGAATGTTCCAGCCGTGGAGCACTCGAAGTCTGCACCGACTGGAAACGAGGCTGCCCAGCCCATGGCCACTGACGCTGTCGTTGAAACAGCCAAGGCGGCAACTCCAGATGTCGGGACATCAGTCGCGGCTCCTGAGCCGTGGATGAACCACGTGAGTAACTTTTTGCTTGACCCGTTTAGTTGTAGGTCTGTGAGAATTTTAGATTTTTGCTGAATCCGTGTGCTCGCAGCCCTTCTACCACACCTTGGCAGATTCTGCCAAGGCTTATGTCCAGGTGGAGCAGGAGAGGGACACCATGCGCGCCGAGCTCGAGCGGCTCAGTCGTGAGTTCTCCTTTTTGCTTTTGTTTTGCCCAACTTCTTTTCGCAATGCTTGATTTTGTCGAGTATTGAATGCACGTAATTTTTGCTGGGCCAGGCGAGAAGAAGGAGCTGGAAGACGCACTCGCCGCGCAGCGCGAAGAATCGAAGAAAGAGCTGGCTGCCGCCACCAACTCAGCTGCTGCACGCGAGCGAGAATATGCTGACCAGCTCGCGGCACTCGCGCAGGCCATGGGAGGTGAGTAATCTTTTTCTCCTTTTGATATGACGATATAACTTGTCGAGTGTCGTACTTATGCCTGTTTTGAATTGTGCAGAAGCTGTTGGCGCACCGGCCTCTGCAGACGTGGCGAGTGACGATCTTTCGCTGGAACAGGCTGTGGGCGGCTTAGGCGCTCTATGCAACCAGGCGAAAGAAGCACTCGCCAAATCAACGAGCACACTTGGTGCTGTATACCAAGTGGTGTTCCCTACTGGCGTGGTGCCGTCGACGGTGGATGACTTCGCCAACGTGTTTGGCCCCGGGACGTCCACCATGGCGGGTTTTGCTCGCGCCAACACGGTACGCGGATCCGAGTCCACCATCAAGCTTCTTATGGGACATGGGATAGATTGCGACTATGAGGCAGCACTGTCTGCGTTCCCTCAGAAGCCAGACGGGAAGCCCATTTCGCTGAAGGGGGTGAGCGGAGCAGCCGCGCGACTGGCTGAAGTTTTCATGAACACCATGGAGCGCCGGGCACTCGAGACTGCCAATCGTCTGCTTAGGAAATCGAAATCTTAGGCTTAGGGTAGCTGTACCCTTTTGCTTTTTTATGCCTTGTAATGATACCTTCTGAACTGCGCGAGTCTGCGCTTTGTTTTTGCTACCTTGTTTATGCAAACTGTCTTTTGCCAATGTCTTTCATTTGGAGAGTTGTATGCTTATGACATGAGTCTTACAAACTTTGTGTTTGTGATTATGCTCTTTGAACAGTCACGAGAACCTGCTACTGCGACTAGTTCCTCGCAGGCTCCAACCACCACCCGATCCCAGGGTCAGGTGGCAAATGATGCCAAGGTGATGGAGTATATGAAGGCTAAATTTGTGAGAATGGAGCAAGATCTGAAGGACGCCCAGGCTGAGCTGAGTCGATTGAGGGCCAGACCCGCGTTGGCCACCCAACGCGAGGATTATGTTCTCGGGGAGATGGAGCTTGTGAACAGGCAACTCGAGTGTAAGTTCGAATCTTGCTTTGTTTTACAAGCTTTTTGTGTAGCTTTTGTCCTTTTGATCTGACTGGTGCGCCCGTATTTGTAGGCTTTGTCGACAACTTCCAGGCTGAACAGATTCGCGTGGAAGGACGCCTGGATAGCGTGGTTGACGACCCTACAACTGGGCGTCAACACTTTTGGCTTGATAGGTACCATGCCCGCATACTTGCCACCCTGAAGGATCGCGTCTGGCGAAGTGCTGAGCTGCTGGAGTTATGCCGGGCATCGTTTATTCGTCTGAACGAGACTCTTTTTCCTTCGGGGCCACAACCACAAGGGATTCGTGCTGTGTTGAACATCTTCCGCCAAACAAATCCCATTCGAGAGTTGCTGTCTCAAAGACTTGTAATTGGAGCCAACGCTGCAATGGCGTATATGCGTAGTCGAAAACCAAGGTTGGTGTTGCGGACACCTGCAGCCGGAGAGGTTCTCGAACAAAAAGACTTGGATGACACGATCCAAGCTGCGGAGACACTAATCGAGTGCACTCGCGAACAGCTTTGCGGCCCCGAGCTGCCCGTAAACGACGAGCCTGAGGATTAGAATGGTTTGCGAGTGCAATTTTTGTATAGGGGGCTCGGCAAAAAAATCAAAATACAAACTATACAATATACAAAGAGTCAAAAATTACACTCAAGATCCTTGTTACGCAGCCCCGAGGGTCTCGGGTGCGGTTAAGGTATGAATTATGCAGGTGGTAGCCACAAAGGAGTCGAAGGAACATTGATTTTATTCCTCTTTTGAATGTTAGGCTGCAGGCCGCCTCATTAAAAACCTTCCAGTCCCCTTAGGTACCCTGGTAAGGAAAAGAGCGCGTCTGAAACCTGCAGCCATCCGACATATAGCCTATTACATTGTATGACTGTAGCACTTTATGCGTAGAAACGGCGCAGATGCGCAACGTTCCAAGGATTGTGAGAGGGTTCGCCTGTCTTCGCGTGCTTCAGTCGATATGCGCCTCCACCAAGGACCTCCGTGATGATGAAGGGACCCTCCCATGGGGAAGCGAGCTTGTGCACCTTCTTTTGCTTCAGTCGAAGAACCAGGTCGCCAACGACGAAGGACCTGGTGCGCAGTCGACGGCTGTGGTAGTTGCGAAGGTCCTGCTGGTAAACAGCTGTGCGGGCTAAGGCCGTGTCGCGCGCCTCATCAAGCAAGTCGACTGCGTCTTCGAGTGCCTCTTCTGCGTCTTCTTCATTGTATGCTTCAACTCGTGGTGCGTTGAACCTTACGTCTGATGGCAGAATTGCCTCTGCACCGTAGACCATGAAGAATGGGGTGAACTGCGTAGAAGTGTTGGGAGTTGTGCGTAGGCTCCATAGCACAGACGGTAGTTCTTCGACCCAAGCACCCGCAGCTCTTTTGAGTGGCACCAGGAGGCGCTTCTTGATCCCACTCGTCACAAGCCCATTGGCCTTTTCGACTTGGCCATTGGATTGTGGATGCGCCACGGATGCGTAGTTGAGCGTAATGTCCTGCTCTTTGCAAAGGTTTTGAACTCCTCAGCCGTGAAGTTTGTGCCGTTATCAGTGATGATACTGTTTGGGACACCGAAGCGATAGATGATGCTCTTTATGAAGTTGACTGCCGTAGTAGCAGTCGAATTTGTGATGGGGACCGCCTCGATCCACTTTGTGAACTTGTCGACTGCCACCAGTAGGTGAGTATGCCCGCCATGCGATGATTTTTTGAGTGGCCCAACCATATCGAGCCCCCATTGGGCGAAAGGCCAGGCCAGCGGTATAGTCTTCAACGCCGATGCGGGTGCGTGCGGCCTTGTTGCGAATTTCTGGCAGCCGACGCACCTTTTGACTATGTCCTCCGCGTCTTTGAGTGCTGTAGGCCAGTAAAACCCTGCGCGAAAGGCTTTGGCTACGAGTGATCGACTGCTGGCGTGATGCCCACAGGTACCTGCATGAATGTCTCGAAGTATGGCTTGGCCATCTTCGAATGCGATGCATCTTTGGAACATACCTGATATGCTGCGCTTGTATAACTCGCCGTTGATAACGGTGTATGCTTTTGATCTTCGAGTCACGCGTCGGGACTCGGTTATGTCATCTGGTAGCTCGCTACGGAGTATGTAAGCCAGAAAAGGTTGAGTCCAGGTTGGCTCAATGAGAAATACCTCGACAGGGGGGTCCTCTGTGCTAGGCATTTTGCTTTTGGGTGGCGTAGTCGACGGAGGAGGCTCTCGTTTCTCCTTGATAGATCTGTGTTCAATACGCTCGAGGAAGACACCAGGTGGAATTTGTGCGCCAGTTGAGCCAAGATTGGCTAGCATGTCTGCTTCTTCGTTGCTTTCCCTTCCTATGTGCCTCAACTCGCAGCCCTCGAAGCTGCCCTCTAGTGTGTTGTACAGATCGCGATAAGCGATCATGTTGTCCGCGATTGCGTCGCAGGCCTTCATTGTTTGCTGCACCACGAGGTTGGAGTCGCCGTAGATCATCAGTCGAGTGCACCCAGTGCTTTGCCATCCGCATGCCATGGATCAGAGCCTCGTATTCAGCCTCGTTATTGGAGGGTAGCTTGAATCCCATCTGCAAAACATAACGTAGCTTGTCCCCTTTTGGTGATATGAGGACGACGCCTGCGCCTGCGCCTTCGTGTTTCTTGGACCCATCGAAGTACATGGTCCAGGAATTGGACACGTCTGGTGCTCCAGGTAATTGGGCTTCTATCCACTCGGTTGTGAAGTCGGGTAGGACTTGTGCTTTGATAGCCTTCGGGTGCTCGTACTTGATGTCTCTTGGAGCCAGCTCGATGAGCCATTTTGCCACTCGACCCGTTGCATTGGGGTTTGTGAGATATCACCGATTGCTGAGTTGCTTACCACGGTAATCGGATGCTCGGTGAAGTAGTGTGTCAACTTCCTTGAGGACATGAATACAGCGTATGCCAGCTTTTGATAGTGCGGGTACCGCTGTTTTGATATGGAGAGAACCTCGCTCAGGTAGTAGACTGGACGTTGTATGCTTTGGATGTGCCCCTCCTCCATGCGTTCGACTACCAGTACGGTGCTCACCACCCTGTTTGTAGCCGAGACATACAGGTAGAGTGGTTCCCGTTCCTTAGGTGCGACGAGGATTGGAGGGCTTGTGAGGATCCGCTTGAGATCTGTGAAGGCTGCTTCAGCTTCTGGCGTCCACTCGAACTTGTCCGCCTTCTTCATCAGTCGATAGAATGGTAGAGCCTTTTCACCCAGTTTGCTGATGAATCGACTGAGCGCTGCTACTCGTCCTGCTAGTTTCTGCACATCATGAAGCTTTGAAGGCCTTTGCATGTGAGGATGGCCTGTATTTTCTCCGGGTCTGCTTCGATTCCACGAGCAGAGACTAGGTACCCTAGAGCTGCCCGGCTGGAACGCCGAACGTACACTTCTTAGGATTGAGCTTGATATGGAAGCGTTTGAGGTTTGCGAACGTCTCCCTCAAATCGTCGAGTAGTGTGCGTTCTTCCCTTGTGGTAATGACAATGTCATCACGTAGACCTGGACGTTGCGTCCAATTTGCTTTTTGAGGCAGTCCTGCATCATGCGCTGGTATGTTGCACCCGCGTTTTTTAGCCCAAAGGGCATAGTTGTGTAGCAGTAGACCCCGAGTGGGGTTATGAACGCCGTTTTTTCTTCGTCTTCTTGCTTCATCCTTATCTGGTGATAACCTGAGTAAGCATCCAGAAAGGAGAGTCGTGCGCATCCGGCGGTGGAGTCGACGATCTGGTCGATCGGGGTAGCGGGAAGTGATCCTTTGGACAGCACTTGTTCAGCGCTGTGAAATCCACGCACATCCGAAGGATGTCTGTATGCTTCTTTTCTACGAGTACGGGTTGGCCACCCATTGTGATTTCTTGATTTCCCTAATGAATCCTGCTGCGAGTAACCGGTCGACTTCAGATTCGACTGCGGTTCGCTTTGGGCCGGAGATTCGACGCATCGTTTGCTTGACTGGCTTTGCATCTGGAAACAATTGGAGAGAGTGCTCGGCGAATTCCCTGGGAATACCTGGCATGTCGGCTGGACACCACGCAAATATTTCCCAGTTCTCACGGAGGAATTCGACGAGCGCGCCTTCCTATGCGATAGGCAGGCTCGAAGATATGTTGACTGTCTTGGACGGATCGGTCGGGTGCACCTGATGCGACCTTGTGTCATTTGTAGCATTGAAGGATCTGTCGACTGCCAACTTCTTATGCTCTGGAAGGAGTGTGCGGTCGTTGGTAATCGCTAAGTCGGCGAGTGATTCTCCACCCCGAACATCTCGGAGATTTTGCTGAACTCGCGGTCGCAAGCATCGGACCTTTGAAAGTTTCCACGGACAGTGATGACTCCCTTTGGTCCTGGCATCTTCAGCGTGAGGTACGCATAGTGTGGCACCGCCATGAATCGAGCAAACGTCGGGCGACCAAGAATAGCATGGTATTGTGATTTCCAGTCGACGACCTCGAACTCAATCGACTCTGTCCTGAAGTGGCTTTTGTCCCCGAACGTAACGTCGAGTTGTACGGTGCCTTCTGGGCTAATTGCTTTGCCAGGAACGATACCGTGGAAGGTATTTGAAGATTTTGGGAGGTTTTCGACTGACCTGTTCATTTTGCGGAGCGTGTCCGCGAAGATGATGTTTATGCCGCTGCCTCCATCCATGAAGACCTTGGTCATGGCGTAGCCTCCTATTTGCGCGTCGAGTACCAGAGCCGCATGCCCTGGTCGAACTACAGCTGGGGGATGATCCTCTCGACTGAAGCTTATGATGGTTTCCGATCCCTTCAGAAATTCGGCACGGCTGGAGGTGCCATGACAGCCATGTTCACCTGTCGAGTGATTAGCTTTTGCTGCCTGTTAGAGGGGCGACCCTTTTGTATCATGTACATCTGCCCGTGGGGCTGTGGATATTGATCATCTTCCGCCCGTAGTACGGTTGTATGGCACCTGCGAGGTTTGCGCCTGGAGCAGGCTGTGGTGGGGTTGCGGTGGCGGCTGTGGCGCCATGAGAGCGGGCACAGCGTTCGGCTGTGGTACGGGTGCAGGCATGGGCTGAGCAGGTGCTGGGCCATTCCTCTTGAGTCGTATCATAGTCAGTCGCCATTTGGTCGAATTCCCTGCAGTTCCTTAGGGTGTGATTGGAGCGTAGTTTTCCGTCGTCCCCCTTGAAGAGGTGGAATCTGCACCAGTCGTCCATCTTTTCCTCGAATGACCGCTCGGGTTTTGCGTCGCTACGTTTGCGCCATTCTTGCCTTTTGTAGCTGTCGCTCCGCTGCTCGCGATCTCGACTGTCCGTCGATCATCCGAGCGTCGATTGCTTCTATCTTGGTCCTCCTTGGCTGTGTGTATCCAGCCGCCATGAACTCGGGTCTGTTATCGTCGTAAGGACGTTGGAACGTTTACGCCTGCGATCTTCTCTGTATGAATCTCTGCGGCTCGACTGCCGCTTTCGTAGTTGTCGCGTGTTGGGGAAGCACGGGATCTGCGTACAGAATCCTCTCCATCTGCCCACTCAGTCGCAACTTTGATGAGGTCAGCCAGGGAGGTTGGCTTTTCACGACCAAGTGCCTCTTTGAAGTCCTTCCTGGCGAGACCTTGTATGAAGGCATCCATGGCCCTGTCTTCTGACACTTTGCCAACCGAATTGCGTATTTCGGTCCACCGCCGTATGTATGATCTCAACGACTCGTCTGATCGTTGAGTGCATGTCCTTAATTCTCGAATGTCTTCGGGCGCTCACACAGAGGCTCGAAGTTTTTGATGAAGTCTCTGCGGAAATCATCCCACGAGTCATATGATGATGGAGGGAGTGATTTGAGCCAGTCGCGGGCAGTTCCTTCGAGCATAAGTCGTATGTACTGCATCGCCGTGGTGTTCGTGCCCGCTGGCATGCCACGGCGAGTCTGTAATCTTCTAGCCACCCAGAAGGTTCTTGGCGACCGTTGTACTTGGGTTGTTCGCCTGTCAACTTGAACCGTTTGGGCATCCGCGTCTCACGGATGCGTCGAGTGAAGCACAATGCTCCGCATGGCTCTGGTTCGCGATCAGAGTATGAATCGCTGCTATAGGATCTTCGAGATCTGCTTCTGCTGGACCTGTGCCGGCGCGTGCTTCTCCTTCCTTCATCCGAGTGGTGGCTGCGACCACTGCGATGATGTGCTGCGTGTCGTGAGTCGACTATGTCGCGATCGCGATCCTTGCTGGAGTTTTGTCTTCTGGCTGTATAGCCTGTGCCGCTAGAGCTAGCGATTTGAGTTGTTGGCGATGCAGGGCTGCGTTAGGGTCATTCGCCGGAGGTTGTATTGCCTTGAGGTAAGCACCTACGGAGAATAATGCACCCGCAGCAGTTTTGGGCACTGGGATTCCGTTAGCGTCCTCTGTCATGAACGACAGGTTACGGGTGATTGCTACCCTTTCATGTTCTGGAAGGCTTGCCAACCGCGACCTAGGTCGTGGGGTTGGTTGCTGTGTGGACCCGAGGGATTGCTCCCTTCGTCGGGCACTCGAGAGGCTGGCTTGCCTTTTGCGCTCCTCGAGCGTCGCTCGGTAGTTTTGCAGTCGAATTGACTCCTGCCAGTTGAAGTACTGGAAGGTCAACATCTCCTCTGGGGTGGAGTTTGGTGGCATCATTGTGCACTCCTTTATGACTTTATCTGCTTTTGCTGCCATCTCCTCCGTGATTGTCAAGGTTGTGACCCCATCCGGCATGGTTACCGTGCATGGGAATTGTGCAGGCCTGCGAGCGGCTGCGTCTGCGGATGATTCTGCGGTGAAGGCCACGTAGACCTGATGGGGCGTGACCCGAGGACAGGTGTATGTGCTGTCGATTCCAGTCATGGACTCGACGTCGCCGTCGAGGCTCATGTCAGAGCCAGTGTGTTCATCGAGTAGATCTTCGAGGCGAATCTCGTTGTCGATGTGCTCATCACCTATGCTCATCTCGGTGTTGGCGAAGCCATTATGGATTTCTGAGTCGAGGTTGGTGTTGGTGAAGATCTCCGAGTCGACGTTGTTGTCGTTATGAATCGCGGGCTCGTAGAAGTCATCGAGGGAGATCCCGCAGTCGAAACTCTCGTCGAGTGGTAGGTTGAAGTCGATGTTGCTTGTGTTGTATGCTGATTCTGCTTCCTCGCCTTGGAGTTCCGTCATCATGAACCTGTCGAGCTCGCCGGTCGACATGGTTGTTGCGGGCGAGCAGGCTTCAGGAATCGACGATGGGGCGAGCGCAGTCGACGGAGCCTCGAGTGCACCCAGCGCCAGTTGTTGCGGATCTGTCGAGTCCTGCGTGCCAAGATTGTTTACGAAAAAATTGAATGCTCCAACAGTTAAACTCAAACCTGATTCAAGGCCGGAAAACGCCTCCTGAAGCTCTGGCGAGTGCGGATTGAAATTCATTGGAAGAGCAGATGCGCTTTTTGCAGGTGAAGCGGGCAGGCTGCCGCTTTTCGAGTGGATCGGCGAGTCGCCGTGTGTCGCCTGGATCGGCGAGTTGCTGTTTGCTGACATGGCCGGCGAGTTGCCGTTTGCAGATGAGATCGGCGAGTTGCCGTTTGCTGGTGTGATCGGCGATTTGCCGTTTGCTGTTGGGACCGGCGAAACTTCGAGTCCAGCGCTATTCTTTCCCACAGACGGCGCCACTTGACGAGGGGTAGACTCATCAAGACCCATGGTTAAGGTCCCTAGGTTATGAATATGGGGGAGAGAACGTGGTAGAGCTGGAAGTATCGTCGGCTGACAAGCAGGGCAAAGATTTTACCCAGGTTCAGGGCCCTCGTGTGGAGGTAACACCCCTACGTCCTGCCTGTCTGTTATTGATTTGTGAATATGATGGTTACAAGGATCCCGGCGAGATGTCGATCTCGCTAGGGTTTGTGGCTCTGGTGGTTCGTTGTCTGGTTCGATGGCCCTCCCAGTCCTTAAATAATAGGCTGGGTCCGGGTGTTCGTAACCGACTCGATTTACAAGTAAGGAAACTCTAAACCGACTATTGCTTCGCCAAACTTGGAGGATACTTCATCTTCGTGGGCCTCCCTTCATGGGCTTCATGTAGGCTCTGATAGTTGGGCCTAGTCGATACGTGCACCAGGTACCCTCATGGTAGGGTACCCGATAGGCATACCCATGTCAGGGGTTTTCAAGTAATTTTCTGGCGCCGTTGCCGGGGTGCGTAGCGCTTAAGTTTCTATTCTTTTGTGCACTAGATTAAGCTTGGGGAGGTTCCTTTTATATCTTGCAATCATCTAAGCTTGGGAGGTTCCTTTAAACTTGTTTGGTTGTGAGTTTCTCATTAGTTTTATAATATCAAAAACCCATAAAAATTAGAAAATGGAAAACAACAAAAAACTAGAGCTTTATGAAATCTATCTTGAGTTAGGACATGATGTGTTTGAAGAGAAAATTAAAAAACATATGGAAAATTATTTGCATGATGGTAGCAATGTTATCACTATAAATTCTTTGAACACCATTATTGCTATTGCTCTGGAAAGGTTTAAGCTTGGGGAAGTGGCTGTTGATGAATGTGATATTTTTAGTCCCCCAAGTTTTGAGGAGAAAATTTCTTTGATGATACTATGCTTCTATATATGATGTTTACAATGATGATTACGATGTTTTCAGTCCATCTACTATTGAGGATAAAATTCACTATGATTATTCTATGCCTCCAATTTATGATGATTACAATGATGGATGTGCTAGTTTACTCCCACTATTACTAATGAAATTGATTATACTTGTGTGGAGAGTAATAGTACTGTTATGCTTATGGATCATGATAATAATGCTTTATGTGATAGCTATATTGTTGATTTTATTCATGATGCCGCTGAAAATTATTTGAGAGAGGAAAGTATGGTTAAAGAAATCTTCACGTTACTAAATTTATCCTCTTTATGATTAAGGTTTTGGCCTTTCTCTTGATTTGCTTTTATTTGTTGGGTACTTTAAACCTACTGGTCTTATGAGAGAGGGAGACACGGTTTCATATATCTCAATAATATTAAGTCTCCTCTCTTTTTGTTGAAAATTTTGAAGTTGCACTTGCTTTGCCTTCCTATGCTAGTCACTTTGTGTTTTATTGATTTATTTTCTACAAGACC
Source organism: Poa pratensis (assembly GCA_947311845.1). Lineage (NCBI taxonomy): Eukaryota > Viridiplantae > Streptophyta > Magnoliopsida > Poales > Poaceae > Poa > Poa pratensis. The sequence goes on from CAMZMU010000054.1 coordinate 47,464,965, forward strand.
CCAATGCATAGGAAGTGGGTTAGACTTAAATGTGTTTCATATTTTTCTCTTGATGCTCTCTTTTGCATTTCAATTCTTATGTGAGCATCATTAAAACTATCAAGCCTAGCTATGGCTATAAAGAAAGCGCTTTGCGGGAGGCAACTCGGTTATTTTTGTGTGTGATTTTTCTTTATGTCCTCTTGCTGTAACAAGAGATTTTGTGTCTAGTTAGTTTCTGGAGTTTTTAATAAAGTGCCAAGTTTTACCCATTTTGGTCTTGAAAAGTTGCTTATTGAGTTCGGAGATTTTATTCCTGCACAAGTCAGTGCACGGTATGATTTTTAATTCTTATTCTGTAACTCTGAATGAGCTCATATTTGAACTGTAGTTGCAACTTTTCATCCTCTGTATACATGAATTGTTTCGGAATTTTTCGAGAAAGTTTGGTAGGTAGAAAAATACGTTTTGCTGCTGCTGTTTTTTGGACAGATTCTGTCCCATTTTGTTTGATGCATGCTTTGAGCTTTTAAGTTGAATCTTTTTGATCCAATTGAGTTTATGAGTAGGCATACAACATTATACACTTTCTGGACATGTCATATGAATTTTTGGTCAGGATTATATGCAGCAAGGAACCTATTTGTTTATCACTATTTAATGCACCCCACAGAAAAGAGATGGAGAAACGGTGTTTTGAAGTTTTTTCACAGGGATTGGAGGAGATGCACCAAGAGCTATCCAAGGATGGTGAAGACCATAAGCTTGGGGATGTGAAGACAACCCGCTGGACCTACACACTCTCGGTTTGCACACGTCCAACTTCTGTTTTTCGATCGAAACACTTTATCGCATAAACTTGGAGCGTCGTTTTTGTTTTTGTTTGAGTCTTGAGAGACCACCACACTATCATTTATATATGGGAGAGCTACTGGAAATATGGGTTGAAATATGTTGGATGCTTTTATAAGATTGGGAAAAGGGATGTTTGACTTGATTTTAATGATACATATAGTTGCATGATTCATGAGCTTGTTTATGAGTAATAGTTTGCAATTCTTTTTGTAGAGCTATCACTTATTCATGTTTTGGTGCTGATTGTTATTTACTTGGTTTAACATGGATTAGTAAGTTCTATGGACACTCATGCATGCATCTAGATGGTCACTTTCTCCCTTTTGCTAGCCCAAAAAAACTCCAACAAGTTAAAACTTGTTTCCAACACCTTCAACCAAAGTTATTCCAGTGAGTCCACCATATCTACCTACTAGCTACTCCCTCCGTCCCAAAATAAGTGTCTCAAGTTTGCCCAAAAGTAGATGTACATAGACATGTTTCATGTATAGATACATCCATTTTTTGGCAAATTTGAGACACTTATTTTTGGACGGAGGGAGTATATGCTATTCGAGTATGTTTATCATGTTATTTTGTATTATCTATACCTCCGAATTAAATGCTTATGTTGTTGATTGTTATGGGAAAAGTTGGTTATATAGCTCTCACGAACTTGATGCACATTTTATTTTTATTGCATAAATAAAACATGACCCATTGTGATTAAAATTATGATGTTATGAGCTTGACAAATGTCTTTGGTTGAGAGTTAGCAGAAATGTGCTGTCACATGGAATGCTTTCAACATTGCACTCATTTATATTTAGTTGATGTCATGTAGTTTTGTTTATGGATGCTTACCATGGGTGAAATAAATGAGGAAATGGAGTAGGTTTAAATGAGTTGTATAAATGGTTAGAGAGACGCCTGGGCCGCTAATCTAAGCCATGCATCATTCATGGTGAAAATTTACTTACATGCTATGGTGAACCGTCTGTGATAAACCTTACAATAAAAAGCTATCCATGGTAAATAAAAAGGGCGTTGAGATTGTTCATTATGTTTGTTTGTCTTGTCATTTTGATATGCTTGTTCCATATCCTGGGACAAGAGGTACCCCAGTTGACGCTCTTGATGATACTATTTTACTTACAATGATATTTAAATTGAACTTGCTTTGTTTCCCGAGTTGAGTAACACATGGAGTAGGTACTCGTATTCAAGGGGCATGAGACTTTCAACCTTACTTTGTCAAGCCATTACTCATATTTGCGTTCACTTTAAACTTAATCATTCAAGATGCTATGATAGGGGCAATGAGAGCTAGACACCAAGGATTACCATATTACAATCATTAACTTAAGTAGAGAAGTTCAGAAGTTAGATGAAACTATTCATGTTTTACCTCTACTCATATATACATCTTTCAAAGTGTCCACCTATCATATTCAGATTTTCATTCTCACTATATACCAATGTAGGATGTCCAACTTATCATTATGCATACATGTGGTCCATACTAATCTGTTATGTTACACTTTGTGAACTATCATTGAACATCCTTGCATTGAATACTTGATATCACTTCATAAACTATTTGCATATTGCTACTCCTTTGAAGAATGAATCATTTGACTATATGTAGCAATGAGTAATCATCTTCGATATTCATTGCTAAGTATTAAGTTGCAAAGTCCATGTTAGTTTTATCATCTTATACTCGAGGACGAGCATGGATTAAGCTTGGGGATGTTGATGCATGAAATATGCATACATGAACTTTGCACTTTAATTGCTTATATTCTAATCATATTTGCATCATAAAGGGTTATATCAATGTTTTATAATGATTTTGGGATACTTCATAGTTTTCCATTATTTGGAATTAACCCTGTTTTTCCAGAAACGGTCTTTTTTAGTGTTTCAGACTTTCCGGGAGCTTCGGGACTCCAAAAAGGGCAGGTCAAAGAGCACGGTTCAGAATTTTCGAGACGGACGCAATGGGATTAAAATGAAGACCAGGAGCCCAACAGGCTGGAAATGGGAGGGTCCACGCGGCCTAAAGTACATGGCCGCTGGGCCCAGCGTTTCCACCTCGGAGCTCCGTGCCGTCGATCTTGCTCCACCGCATAGTCTTGACCTAAAAACCATAAAAAGGTCCCCTGGCGTTTCGCGAAAGGGGCGAGAGAAACACAGAACCATGAAACAGAGAGTCAGAAGGCTGCCGCCGGAGAAGATCGGAGGAGGGAAACGCCGCCGGAGTCACCTCCGGAGGGCTCCACCCCCTCCGGCGTGTTCATCATCAACATCTACAGCAAGAACTTCTTCACCACATCATCACCATGATGAAGGGGGAGTAGTCCACCCCTGGACTAGTGTTTGTGGTGGTAACTTTTGTATCTCTCCTCTCTCTTGAGCTTCACTACTTAGTACCTATGAGCTGCCAAACATGATTACGGTCATCTATGTAATACCTTTGTGTGAATATTGTGGTGTGAGATGATTTGTTATGCATTTACCGTTGTGTTGGAGCCTTGTGATTTGTCATACTTTGAAGTATGATGTATGTGAGTACGGGATGGCGATGTGACACGGCATAGGTATTGAGTGACACAGTACCGCCCAACGTCCTTTATCTGGGGGTAAAAGAAAGAGTGATGTGGGAGAGAAAACCACGCTAGCCTTACGAGGGGTGACCTAGCAACACAAATGAGATTCTTTCAACTATGTGTTTTAGGACATATAGCCGTCATAAAAAGCTACCATTAAAACATGACAATTGTGTGTACTTTATCTATAACATGATGATCACCGTAGATGAGAGAGAGAGGATTAAGTGAACCCATGAACCATGTCCATTGTTCCTATAAGAAACACACACTTGAGTTTGTCCTCTTGCTACATAGAGGATTGGGCTTTCTCTCTTTGAGAGCTTTCACTTGCTACTACCTTTGTCTTGTCCTCTTGCAAAGAAGAGGATTGGGACACTTTTACATCCATCAAACCAACCATCTTGTTCTCTAAACTTGTTTAGTGCATAATCAACTAAACTTGTGACACTTTAGTTGTAGGGAATAAATAACTTTTCCTTCTTGCTCCTGCGGATCGATACCTATTTCCACATTGAGAGGTGCTACAGTGATCCCTTGCTTGGGGGTTATCAGCCGGCTATTTCTGACGCTCTTCAGGCGACGCTATTGCGAAGTGCCGCATGGAGCGGCAAATAGGAATTGCATAAGCAGTAACGGTGCTCCTATATGGCGCTCGTTAGCATCGCCGTACAGGCGTGCCGCTCACGCCGAGATCTACGCCGGCCCATGATACGTCTCAAACGTACCTAAATTTTTGATGTTCCATGCTTGTTTTATACCAAATTATACATGTTTTTTACAGTTTATATCATTTTATGCATTTTGGGACTAACCTATTAACAAGATGTCACAAGCCAGTTCATGTTTTCTGCTGTCTTTTTGTTACAGAAATCCTAGTCGAGAAATATTCTCAAAAGACGTGAAAATTACCGGATTTTTTTTACGAAGGAACAAAGACACTGCCAAGAGAGGTCGAGGAGACCCACCAGGGGAGCAGGCGGGTCCCAGGCGGGCCTGGGGGTGGCCCGCGCCTCAGCCCGTGTGGGCCCCCAGTGCCCCTGACGCCGCTCTTTCGCCCATAAATTACTTCGTCCTGAAAACCCTAGATACCGATCCGAATCCACGAAAAGTACGTCGTCTCCGTCGTCGTCAACCCTACGTCGGGAGGGTTCTGAAGCTCTTCCGGCACCATGCCAGAGGGGAGATCATCACCGGAGGGCTCTACACCGCATGCCTTCCCCACAGTGATGTGTGAGTAGTTTTCCCCACGGGACTACGGCTCCATAGCAGTAGCTAGATGGTAGTCTCTCCACTTTGTGTTATCATGTTTAGATCTGTGAGCTGCCTAGATGATCAAGATCATCTTTATGTATTGCTACATGCTGTGTTTGCTGGGATCCGATGAATTGTGAAGTTATGATCAAGTTTGTTCATCTATCTATATAAGTTTTATTATGTCTTGCATGCTCTCCGATGCTAGTAGATCAAGGTAAAAATAGCGTGATACAAAAAAGTGGGGGCCTCCTCCAGATGCTATAAACGCTATAGCGTGCTATATATTAAATATAGCGTTCTGGAAAAATTCCATATATAGCTGAAAAATAAAGAATTTTTACCAGAATAAACAATAGTCCAGAAATAGAACAATATATGCATAACCACGTACGAAAAACATTCTACAATTGTCTAAACGCTTAACATAACATCCCACATAACAACAAAAAAAAACTTATTTTTGATTTTTCTTAGGTGGAAAACTTGGGACTTTTCGCGTTAGGCTGGAAAAAGAAATAGCGCGCTAAAGTTACAACGTTTAGCGCTATATAGCGTGGTATTTCGTAAATAGCGCCGTAGCATGAAAAAATGGCAAAATTTAGCGTGGACCCTTCAGATATGCTATAGCGCGCTATTAGCGCCGAAAATAGCGCGCTATTTTTTCCATGTTAGTAGATGCTTTGGCCAAGTAGATGCTAGTGTCTCCAAGATGGGGTATATTATTTGTGAGATAGTGGGTTCATGTCTCCAGTAGCCTGGGCTCGAGCTGACAGAAACGACTAAGTCTGTGGATGTGCTGTTGCCACTAGGGAGAAAACAACTTTGCTATGTCTAGTGTCATTTGCATGTTTACTTTACATACTTTGCTTATTGCAATAATATGTTGCTGCAAACTTAATACCTATTGGGAGACACAAGTTATTTCACAGGTGGATTATTAGTCATAGATGCAGCTGGCAAGCGGTCTATGTATCTTGTTGTAATGCCCTAAATACTACTATGAACTTATCTTGTCATAATATGCATTGTCATCCTTTTGCCATTGTCATTACCCAACGTAATTTTGTTTACCAGCATTGTTTATCTGTTTTATAGAGAGATACCACTGAGAACCGTGGACCCCGGTCCTTTCTTTAACACATGATAAAACACACGTTTCCACCACGTTCTACACTCATTGCTCGCTGTACATTTTTTGCATTTACTTTTATAATTTCATAACATACGTTTTAATCTTTGTATTCAGCAGCATGGGAGATTGATAACCTTCCTGTTTCGTTGGGCAAAGTATTTTGATTGTGTTGTGCGCATGTCCAAGTCAACTTGCTGGGCCTAGGTGACACCGTGTTGAAGCTCTTCCATTCCTACTGGTTCGATACCTTGGTTTTGTTGTCAGGGAAAACTTATGCTCGATTACATCATACCTTCCTCTTGGGGTCTCCCAACGAGAGTGTGGTTTGCACGTCATCAGCCCATCAAGTGGTTTCCTTTCTCTTTTTCTTTTTTCCGTTTTGCTTTTAACAAAACCTGAAAATTTTCTAATCTGAATATTATAAAAATATTTCACATTTTGGTCTTTTAAATTATGAATAATTCAGAAATCTAAACATTTTTTGAGTTTGAACATTTTCAATATGATTTTTTTATCTGAACCATTTGAAATCTATCTTTCTATAAAATGCATTTTTAATCTGAATATTTTCAAAATATGAACCATTTTCAAAATGAACATTTTCAAAAAAAAGAAAACGAAAATGATTCCAAAATTTGAAATGGTTCCAAAATTGAAAATGGTTGTAATTTTGAAAATGTTACAAAATGAAATGGTTATAAATTGAAATATTATAATTTTTAAAATGGTTCATTTTAAAAAGGTTCTGATTTAAAAAATAATTTATTTTTAAAAATGGTTCCAAATTTGAAAATATTTCAAATTTGAAATTGTTCCAATTGTGAAAGTGTTCATTTTTAAAATGACCAGATTTTAAAAATTGTTAATTTTTTAAATGTTCAATGTTGAAAATGGTAAGAAAAAGGAAATAGAAAAGAACGCAAAAAAACAGAAAAAGAAAACGAAAAACAGAAAAGAAAACAAGAAAACCAGAAGAAAAAAAACACAAAGGAATTTGAAAACCAAACCAAATGGGTCGGCCCCGCAGCCCGGCGCTTCAGGCAGCGCGGCCATCTATTGCCGCCTGCGGGCGATATATCGGAATTGCGCTAGTAAGCCACGCTTAGTAGCAACGGCGCCCCTAATATCCGATAAAAGAAAAAGGAAGAAAAGAAAGGTCAAAAGGAAAGACTCAGGAGCTGTTAGTAGCCTCAGATTGCCCAGCCATGCCTGCCAGCTACAATTGCATGACGTTTGGTTGCCTGTGAGAGCTCGTGAGCCAGCGCAGCGCGTTTCTCAAAGCAGCCTCGGGCCAGGCGCAGCAAGCA